>NNCF01126165.1:1417720-1463642 GCA_002313205.1 Laupala kohalensis
GAGAAAGGAAGGAGCCTCCACAAGTAAGTGGAAGTAATGCCAAACTCAGCTCGGGTCCCCCCTCCAGAGGATTTACATCTAGTAAGTACGTGTTTGGCGAACACGGGGTCCCGAGCTGAGTCTGGCATTACTTCCAGTTACTTGTGCAGGGCTCCTTCCTTTCTCTTTTCTGACCTCACTTGGTCACCTCTTCTTCTTTTCGATCCCGACGCAATCAAGGCTAGGGTATCTTTCATTTTCCTCATTCCTCTCATTTTTTGTCCCCCCCCTTATNTCACTAAACAAATTATATTCAAAACAAACATAATTCAATTTTTGTGATTTTCTTGTGGATTGGACAGTACACGTTGAAAAGTATTTTTAAAATGATTCATAAAGTTCTGACATAAATAAATGTGTAGAGTTAGAGTTAATTAGGTCCCAAATTGATAACAATATCGATTAGTAAAAGTCGTAATAACATTGACCAAAATCAAAAGTTTGATTCAAACTTCGTTAAAAAAATATGAATAACTTATTTAACGGTTTCAATTTAATTTTTTGTCATGTTGCTGTTATTTCATGAAATAATGCCAAACAAGGAGTGATAAAATAAACTTAATTTTGATGCAGTAAACTATCCAAGAACAATGCAAAACATTTTAAGGACGTATCTTGTGCACATGTCCATCCTCGACCTTACTCAGTTACACATTTCAACTTCTACTGTATGTTGTATTGTTTGTTTAACCCAGTCATTTCCCACTTCATGTGGTGTCGGCGAATGGGTATGGATATATGAAGCTTCGTTTTTGGATTTGGCTAGATGCCGGATGCCCTTCCTGCCGCACCTCCCCTGAAGCGGTGATTTTGAATGATATGGGGGTGAATGATTACGAGTATGAATGAATGTTGTGGTGGAACGGGAGAACCCAGAGAAAACCCACCGCGAACACCGCTCCGTCCACCACCTCGGATTCTACTTGGATCGGACCGGGTTTGAACCGGCGTCCCCAGAGGTACAAGGCGACGCCACGGTTAGGCACTATGCCACTACTATTATATTTCGCATGTAGAAGCTCTAAATTTTGAAATGCTGTCACAAACGTAATAGTTAACATTTGCTGAGTAAGAATTATTTCTGACACTTTTAGTTTAGTTTATTAAAAAATAGTAAATTCGACAAATCGGGAAAAACGGTAAAAATTTCGCGTTTTTTTTAAGCATTTCTGTTATTAGAACAGTATTATTCATTCTTAGAACCATTTTCGAACTTGAGTATAAGCAGAAGAACAAATTTAATGGTGGTAATTAGTTTTCTCTACTATTTTTTGCGGCATCCACAGCAGTTCAAAGTGAGGGGTCTATAATTTTAAAAAACGGAAAATGGTTTTATCGATTTCGTATCTGATACAGTAGATGACAAAAAATGCAGTAAATCCTTCAACATTAAAAGACAAAAGGAATGTTGATAATGTACACGTAGACATTGAATTCAGAAATACTATTGTTAAATAAAGGAGTGCTTGAATGATTGAGAAATAATGTACTTGAGTGGAAATGAAAATGTGGAAAAGGGTCTATCTCGCATCTCTTCTAGTACCACAAGTTCTGTGAAATAAGAAACATTACGCCACACGACTTTCTTCTGTTCCCGCGATTGAAAATGTCAATGAAAGGCACTACGTCTCTGATCTATTGAGGACTTCAATACAGGAATGCAGCGGTACTCTCACTTGCTACTAATTTAAATCAGCCACCTGTCAAAAATGGCCTAGCTCACCTGACGAAGTCTCGTATTAGAGACGAAACGTAATGTTAGTTTTATGTGATTATTATCCAATTTGTTTTTACAAATTTGTGACGCGTTTTCTTAAATTAATTTTGGTCAAAATTAAACTGTCTGCTAAAAACTCCTGTCATTTCTCTTTACTATTTATATTATTGTTATATGTATTTTTCAAATATGTACTTACTATCACTCCTGCGATACGAAATTCCTGTATTTTAATAATTTACACCTAAGCGTAAACTCGAATCTTTTGTTGGCGGGACTGAGTCAGGCGTGAACAGAAATGTGTATATTCCTTGCGTTCGGGGAGCTACTTTCAGCGCTCACAGCGCCGTTCGCGGAGCTTCTCGGCGCTCAAGGCTTCATCCCAAAACGAACGGTCGTAAGCATGCTCAGAAGTATACAAACATGGCAGCATTCGTAGAAAATTGGTGAATTGGTCGTAGAACGGCGATGACTTACTTATTGCGAGAGTATTTGGGGGGAACTTCGTCATTCAGCAGCTATGAGGAATCAGTTATGTTTAGTGAAAGTATCTGCGCTCGAAGAGCTAAGAAGTGACGTACAATACCCACCAACTAATGTGGAAGAGGTTATGTCAAGGTAGACTGACAGCCACGTATAGAATGGAATCGAATCCTTATTGTGCTTTAACACTCGAGAATGCATACACACAGTCGTATTCATATTTGAAAGCAATATTACAATAAATCTTACATGTATAATTTTAATGTTTAAAGACGTTTTTTCGCGTACCAAATATTTTTCAAGTCTTGTTGGCATATTCTTTTATGATTTAAAAAAGGAGAAGGGACATTGTACAAATTTGGTACAGAACGTTTTTCCGGTGACTACTCTGACAAAGTTATTGAACTGTTGATAATACTTCTATTCCTAATGTTATATTCGTAGAAATTACTGTTTAAGGTGCACACCACTATTCATTTATCTCATAAAATAGTCATTCTATCTTATTTCCTCACTCACGCCCTATTGCTAGCTCACAAGCAAGAACCACCGTTAAATAATATTGAGAGTCCACTCATCGTATTGTCAGCTCTCAAGCAACAAGAATGTGAAATAATATTAAGACTCCCTCCTAAAGTCTATTGAAAATAAAATGTATACATATTTCACATATACTTTTACATTAAGTTAATTATTTTTGTCCTTATTTTAGGATGAATTTGCCTTGGTATGTAGAAATGTTAAAGCTGTCACTGCCTCAGAGTCCTTGATTGGAATAAAAGTGTTATCTGACTTCTGTAGAGCGAATTAGTTTATTATACTCCATACAGTTATATGCAGTTGATAACTACTTTTTTACAAATTATTTTAAGCAACTGACTGATTCATATACTGATACAATACAAAGTTATCTACAAACTCTTGTATTCAGATTTTAAAAGACCTTCTAGCAACAAAATTTAAAAAACAAGTGGGAGTTTACAAATAAAAACCGATGAGAAATGTTGTCTCGGAATGAAATCTCATTCCACAGCGGACTCTGTTTGTAACATAGTTTCCTTTAGATAATTAAGAGGAGCTTGCTTTAATATTCTCATTATAACCAAATATTTTAACTGTGTTTTATTTAGTCATCACACCTATTTTCTATTCAACATAAAATAAACAGACTCGGATCTAAATCTATTGTAATTAAGGTTATTTCAAAGTAAAGAATGCTGGACATTAGTGTCATGCCTTGATCATACAAGAGCTAATGCATACTGATGACTCTTCTCACTAATCAGAATCATCTCTAATAAAACTAACAGCTACAGTACTGGTAGTATGCTTACATCCATATCCATAAGGTCTGTCAATAAAATTTTATTTTTTAAATTGTCAGACATTTGATCTTTTCACTCCAAAAACTTTTATACATTACTGTATAAATGACCTTTGGTTATTAACTTGTCTTGTATTTCCCTTTTTCTGTAGAGGTTTAACTATGAAGTTTCTTATTAAACTCAGAAATATACCATCATAGAAGAGGTGAGCTTTAACTTCACATGTAGCTAGCACACACGTATAAACCATCAAATTCCCTAAATATTCAAGCATTTTCTATTACTGAGACTAAGAATTTTTAAATAAACATCATCCACAATAACATTTTGGAATGAAATGGGAAAACATAGTCCAGTTCACTTGGAAATATAAAAGTAACTTTTACATTTACTGGCAGGTATACAATGGTAACTTTACAAAGCGTTCGATTTGGACGCTGTTAGCGCTGTGAGCGTTATAAGCGTCTCGCGCCCTAGCTCGCCAGTGTGGGCGAAATAAGTGTTGGTGATGACGTAGTCTGAGCGCCGGCCGTGACGTCACGACAGCGTGCTGAAAGCGCTGTAAGCAGTCATTGTATGGTGCATGTATAGCACAGATGTGTTTAAACAAGGTGCGTAACATAGTACCATTCTGTATACCTCAGTGTATTAATTGTACGTTGTTATTTATTTTTTATGAAGATGTGCCCCAAACCTAGGCCCCCAAAAATTCAAAACAATGTCGATTGCTATAGTCGTCAAGTGTTAATGGGTTGTTATTTACATGTCATGAAACGGTATAAGGATTGATAGGCTTCACTCAGTAGAGCTGTTATTTTGGTACCGTGGAAATTTGTAAAAATTCTATTTATCTGCGGATTGTAGGGAAGATAGTTTCAGAGAGTCAAAACAGTTCAATTTTTCTTCCAGAATCTTCGTGTCGGAACTCTCAAAATGAATCATAATAAAGTTCTTCAGAAGCTATTTAATAGCGATACATGGAAGAATAATATTCGCTCCAAACGAGATTCCGTGAGCTTGCAATTTGATATGAATAATATGATTAATATGATGCAAGTTATTGGTGAGTTGCGCTTAGAAGAACGTAATTATTAATAAAATAAATTTCGATAACATCCTTCATACGACGGTAGATAACCATCACGAATGAATAGTATAGTAGTAATATATAATAGTATAAATGTATTAACGATACATTCTTATTTGTTTTCACTCCCACATTAACAAGTTCACGTATGAATAAAAATAACCCTCTTTTTAATTGACAACCTTCAATATAGAATTTAAAATTTAAAAAAACGCTCCGTTAAAATACATGTAAAAACTTCTAAATTTATTTGTTAAACTATATAAAGCATGTTTTTGTCACCATCAGGTTGTTACAATATCCACACCATGTTATCTCCATAGTTTTTGGAAAATTTTTAAGAACATTCCTGATGATTACCAAAAACATGGGACGAAGTTATAACATTTAAACCCAAAAATTTTGAAGTGTTTATATGTATTTTATCGGAGTGTTTTTTTTTTAGGATTGTGGATTTTTGAGTTCTATATTGAAGGTTGTCAATTAAAAAGAGGGTTATTTTTATTCATTCATGAATTTTATACAGACGTTAAAATATGTTGACCAGATCACGTGTCTATCAAGTTACTCGTATTTTTGTCCAAGCATGCATGTTGTATCATCTTTCGTCAGATCCAAGTTCAAATTCATTCCTACAAGGTTTCTCCCGCAGTGATTTTTACATGTTTCAACAATCCTCCCATCACTTCGTCTCGTAAGTGAAACTGTGTCAGTTATTTAAGGAAAAATGCCGAAAACGAATTCTTTGTCTCTCTCCCAATCGCTTAAGAGAGCTGACAACTGAGGGAGATTATCATTCAAACGTATGTAATACTATTTGCTTTGTAAACGAATGTAAATTAATACCTTCCACTTATGAAAGTGCATTTCATTTTCTCCTTAAACAAACACATAATTGGATAAAATTACAAATTTTATAGGAATGGAATTGATCATCGTGACTAGTGCATGCGACATGTCATAATCCAATTAATTCGAGTTCGGTCGTGGGCAAAATAAGAAACAAACAAATCTTTATAACCAGGTTTATATAAAGTTACTTCCTGTAGCGTTTACTCGCGTTAGATAACAAATATATACTTTAGTTTCGCTTGCTGGACATTGTAAAACCACGCGAGTTGGATAAAATGTTGATAAGAATGAAAGAATCTCAAAAAAACTTAACACGTTATCGGATTACAATCAGATGCTCTTTATTCGACGTTCGTCACATAGAGCTTGACGAAAATAATTTTCATCGTCAAAATTTTTACGATTCGTCATCACTAAAGGCGTTGGATCATTTAATTATTCAGGTGTTAACAATTCTTCAAACTCAACGGATTTTTTATTCAATTTTTAATTTCTCATTGTCACTCAGGCGTTGATAATGTAATGAACCATGAAACAGTCCTTTTTAGCTGTAAATGAATAATCATTACTCGCTCTAATCCGGCTTTCTTAATAAAACCAATTCTAGTTTACATTTGTGCTACACGGCAGTCTTGATAACGAAATGTCAACAAGAATACAAAGTAGAAAAAGAGTGAAACCCGTTGAATCCCTAAATTTTGTGAAAATTTTAAAATTTTCGGAGGATTAAAATTCTTGTTATTCTATAGTAGCAGATCTATAGTACCTATAGAAAGAGTTGCTTTGTATCAAGATATTAGAGGTTGTATTGTACCTCCTCAATTAATCTATTAATTGGTATCTCCTCATTTAAATGCAAGCTTACATATATCAAATTAGTCGGTCAAAATACATGCACTGATTATAAAAAGAAGAGAAAAATATGAAAAAAATTCTCTTTATCACCTAAATAGTTCTCGAGTTTTTTTTTCAAAATTAGTAAATAGTTCGTCTCCGTTTTTTTTTCTCGATTCATCATTTACATTCTCATATACACAAACACTCATGTTATTTGATTAGGTACTCTTTACCTCGTCATCGGCGATGTCTCCAACAGCTGGACAACAGACAACCACGCCACGCAACGTCTCAAGGTTCGACTTCTATCGCCGTTATACCAAGCACGACCTTCCTCTGCTCCTGATTATAGTCACTCAGCCGTTGCTTCAGCTATCGAAAATACTTCACTTCATAGTCTCACATTATGAAACATGTATAGTTTTGCACCATATTACGAAGTTCGTAATCCTCGTCCACTTTTGTGCGACCACTCTGCTTCCATTTCTATTAATTGATGTTTGATTTTCGGGAATATTCCTCCGTTCACTCTTACCGTGTCTTGATGCTCCTCTCACGATTTCGTCTTATAACACTGATAATCCACTGATATCTTCAAAATATCTACTTCATACAGTCCTGTTCATACATCACATTAAGTTGCGGTATTCTTCTTCGCAAAACCCATTCACTCTCTGAAAAGTTCCCACACACTTTGACATTAGTTGTCGTTCCTACACTTCCACGCGTTTACCTATCTGAACACTCACGGTACGTGGTCTCCAAAATCCCCTTGTAACTCGAGCGTAAACATGTTGTTAAGGAAGAGTTATCTCTCGTAATACAGAACTCTCTGGAATGAAATATAGTTGAGGTGATGTTCGTATCATTTATTAAGATTGTTCCCTAAGACCATAGTGCAATTACATTTAAACATTTCCTCTCATTTGTCATTTGATTTGTATTAATGTAACATCAGGAATATAGCTACAATTACGTGATCGCAGTTAGCATACTTTGACGCAGTAACGCTATCTACCTCCGGTTTCGGGAAACAGGACGTTCAAGCACAGACGCTCGTCTTTTAAATCAGTCACCGTAGAGGCAGCGATTCTACAGCAGTGTTTCCCAACGTGGGATCCACGCCCCACAGGGTGGCAATTCGATTGTTAAAGGGGGCAATTCGAAAATGGACACGTCCAGAGTTTCAGTTGACCTCATGGCGACTCTCAGTCGCTACTCGAGCTGGGTAAACGTCCAGTATAAGTAACTTTTGTCCGCCATGTTAGTAGCCGTGATTTCATTAGGTTTGTTCCAGCAGCAATCCCGAACGGTTCCGAACTGTCCCGCGCATGCGCAGAAGCGCCATCCCAGTTGTGCGTTGTTCCATCAGTGACAATTCCGAACATTTTGTCCCAGTTCCCTAATCCAGCAGTCGCCAGCGAGGAATTCCGAACCGTTCGGAATCTTTAGGAACCGTTCGGAACCGTTCGGAACCGTTCTGAGAGTTCTGGATTTCTGTAGGGATTTTAAGTTCGGAACTGTGCTTACGGTCGGTCACCCGCGTGGTTCGTGGGCGGTGGGGGAAATAAGAGGGAAGGAAGCGACTATCACTCGATTGTTCGTCGTCGCTTTGGTGCTACCTGTTTTGTTCGACCTTTCGTTTTTAATTGAATTATTCTTTCGGTTTTCGGACCATTTTGAACCTCTTCTGTTACATTTTGATCCTGCTTTTTTTCCTGTTCATTCTTTCCGATCAGTGACTGAAATCTCGTAGTTTATGAAGACTAGTTGCGTTTTTAATGAATTTTCTGTATATTTCATTTTATTATATCCATATATATTTAATTCTGTATAAATCTCTTCTCTATATTTCATTTCTACTTTCATTAGATTCAGTTCATTTCACGACTCATTTCTTTGTATGATTTCTATTTGTGATTTATTTAATACTTTTCGTTGTTCACTATCTGTTATATTTTACTTTCCTCACCACCTTTATTTTTATTTGGATTGCTGGTAGATTAAAGAAAGAATGGAAGGTAAACATCTAGTTTGACTTACCATAATTCCTTCTTTAAGAAGGTAATTTCTATTCAAAGTGTGAAAATATACATGATATTAAAGTAAGTAAATATAAAAAAGTATGTGCTTGTGTCTGAGTATTTTGAATTGTGTTGGGAAGGTCAAACACTATTTTATAGCGTTCTCAAGGGATGGGTCAGCTTTAAAAATTTATATTAGCAAAACTGTTAAGCCTAGGATATTGATATTTTTACTCGACGTTTCTAGTTATTTCTAAAATCTATTAGTTTTATAATTTTATCTTGGGTTTTAAAAAATCTTGTATTTTTTATAAAACCTTGCAATTTTAAGATTGGCTAATCGCAAAATTTTTCCATCGGTCCTTAAATAAACCGTATTTAAAAATAAGATAAAAATTAACAATTAGCTTATTAATCATGGTACATTGTGATTTTATATCTTGATACAACACGAAATACTCTGGATTCGGGTGCCTGGCGGTGATACTCACACTCAACCGAACATTGGTCTTCCGTGTGTTATTAAGAGATATAAAATCACAATAGTAATAAGCTAATTGTTAATTTTCATCTTATTTTCAAATACAGTTATTTTTACTTGTCCTAATTTTACTAGATGTATGTCATTTTGGAACTGCTACTTGTTCACAATTTTTCATCAAAACTTAAAAATGTTGTTTGTCATTTTCTTCAAAAGAGTTTTTTTAATGTGCACTATATCATTAATAAATGTTGTTATAAAATGACATTGTTAACCTGTTTTGACCGAAAACCTCATTATACAGGAGTAGGGTCGGATCCGACCCAACACTACCTTCCAACTTCATTTCATTCCACTAAAGCGATTGAGGGTTAACTGTCGACTGGGCTCATTTTTGGCTGTTGTGTACAACAAAATAGAAAATTATGTTGGCAATTACCACGTCATTACAAACATTTCATTAAAATACTAGATATTAAAAATAGGTTTTAAAAATAAAGAAATAATTTTTCTACAACATGTATTGATACGGACATAAAAAATTGTCGCCCAAGAACTCTTTTAAATACTCTTAAATATACATAATTCAAATTTAAAATAATTTTTGTGTTTTTATTTGAAAAATTTGAAAAAAGGCGCTGTTGCCCTTTGATCAATGCGCCATGTCGAGGGGACAGCTGTATCGTTTTATTTTTTCCTCGCGAGATGGACCTGCTGTCAAGTTCATGCGACATCTAACGGACGAACTTTAAACTATGGCGTGTAAAGAGCGTTCCAGCATGGAGCAATCCTGAGCGGTTCCGAACCGTCCTGAATTCCGCCCATGAGCACTGAGGAAATCCTGAGAGAATTCCGAACCGTTCCAAACTGTTCGGAATTTGCTGCTGGAACAATTCTAACGGAAGGGGGACACTTGAGTTAACTAAATTGGAACCGGATATAAAATCTCTTTGCAGTGAACATCAAGCGCAAGGATCTCACTAAATTTAAATAATAAATAATTACTAATAATTAAAATAACATAGAAAGATCTTTCATTAAAATTATTTTGTACTCGAATTTCAGTTCTCCATTATATGTTTTGAAAATTTACTCACTGTTCGCTCGATAATTTTCTAGTGATTTTTTCCTAAAACTTATCATTCAAATTTCTTTAGTGAACATTTAAATTTTTTATATTCAAAATTAAGTATATGTTAGGGAGCATAAGAATTTTAGAAAGGATTAGGTGTGGAGTAGCACAAAAATGGTTGGGAAACACTGTTCCATAGAATTCCAAATGAGCGAAATGAACAACATAAAGCGCCTACTTTTAAAATTACACAAAATAGCTGCACGCCTAGAAACCTACACATTTTTTTTCTTAAATTCAGAGCTGTTTAAAATATATATTGTAACTATACAAACAACTGTTGGCCAAATGCCTTGATATTTTTCTGAGTTTTTAAGTTAACCCTTAAAACGACCAAAAAAACAAAAAATCAAACGTGAGCTTTATTTTTGATCTGTTGGTGTATGGTTTCCTTTTTGAAAAAAAATGTCTGCCATTATAGTCCTGTTTTAATCCGAAATTAGATAACTTTTACCCTGCCAATTGCTTTGCAGAGACACCGTAACAACTCACGTCATCTCAAAGAACCTTGTCCCGATTACTAGAGCTTTTGGACCATACTCGAACAGCCATAATATAAATTTGTAAAGAAAGGGAGAGCCTATACATGAACGATTTACGAGTCTTAACTAATCTTGTTTGCGTGAGCTTACACGACGTGCTAAAAGAACCACATTGGGCTAACTTCAGCGTAGACTAAATCCATGTTTATTTGCTTAAATCTTGGGGAATGTGTCGAAACTCTCAACATGGGTTGTGTGCGTAGGACTCTTAAATCCTTTAGCAACCACGGGACCCTCACGCGGTGACGAAATAGTAAAGCAAATATCCGATAAAGGACCCGTACCTGTCGGTTGTTTTCCCAAGTAATAACACTAATCTGGTACCTGGGCGACGCCAGACATATAATATCCAAATCAAACTTCCTTACGAATATACCAGTCAAGTTTGTTTTTTTTTCGACTTTTCGTCCCCTCAAATGGGTAGCTCTTCTCAAGACTGCAATATAAAAATAAACAAGGGGTCGAAACGTCCATTTGAGACGCTGAAGCGTCAGAAGAAAGTATAAACTTGACAGGTATGTTCCTGAAGAAGTTTGATTTGGATTTTACCAGATTTTACTCGTATAACTATGACGATGAATTGACCGATACGTAAATGGGACACAGCGTCACCCTGTACATTGTAGTGCAAATAGAGAACAGACTTGATTCTGTTTTCCCTCCCATGAGTATTCGTATGGACTAATCCACTCATATGCATTTTATTGCTCTTCGCCCGAAATGGATTAATCGCGGATTCTTACTTCTTCAATCTGTTTGTCAGGAGTCGAGGATGAAAGAGACATGGAGGAAGACGAGGGTGAATCGAAGCCTCCGGGATTGGGAGGAGCCATGTCATGCTGCCTGTCATCGCATACACCGTGTACCAAATGCAGTGACGATCCTCAATACGTACAGGAACGGCGGACACTTCTCAAGATAATGGAAGGATATTTAGACGAAAACGACTCAAATAATCAACAACAAATAACAGACTCTGAGAGTTACGAGAGTATAAAGAACACTTTTAAGTACGTGAGATCAAACAAAACAAATCCTAAAAAGTCTCAAAAATGTCAAAAATTTATTGCCGCGTTAACTAAATACATACGTGGGAATAAACTACCGAAAGTTAGCGGGAAAAGATCTTCAATAGGGGTGAAGAAGAATCAAACAATCAATTCATCAAGTTTGCACCGAATTGATTCACAAATCAAGAAGATTTTGAGAAAGAAAAATTTGAAGCGACGTCTTACGTGTTGGGGTAACTCTTATGAAGAAAAATGTCCACGAAAACGTTTTCGTCGGACACTACAGTAGTGTTATCATTTCATAATCACCTCGTTCACTGAATTAAGAATACTGACACAGTACGTCTCACCCAAACTCATAGCAAAATTGCTCAAGTGCGATAAGTAACTCAAAGAGATTATAATCTTTGAATCCACGATTTTTATTTAGTATTCTTGAAGAAAAAACAGCAAGCTCGTCTACAGTGTGGTACTCAACGTTATCTTAACGTTAGGGAAAAAAAGGAAATCTATTGGTGAAGAAATAATGCTAGTTAAAATGTAGACTAAGTTAATAAATCTTCTTTCTATGGAATATTTTTAGTATTGGGATTCACCTCTTTTATTGATTACTAGCTAATTTTATCTGGCGTTACCCAAGGTCTTTGAATGATTTCCTGAAAACATGTTTGTTTTTCTTTTTATTTCAGTACTTTTATTAATTAAAATCAATTTACGAAGAAAACATAGAAACGCATAGTTTCTATAATTGGGTCGTGTTCTTTCATATAAAAGAATAACAGGAAATGTTTTGAACAATTTTAACTTGCCAACGTTTCATCCTGATATCATTTGGCCATCGAGGCCAAAACATTCATGCAGAAACCTTGGCAAGTTAAAATTGTTCCAATCACTTCATAGCTCTACTACTATTAACGTCCAATATATAATATAATTAAATATATAATTAAATATATAATTAAATATATAATTAATAACTTACGACATTTTGAGTTACAAACGTTGTATATCATAAAGTATATGTACAAAAAATACACACGTGAGTTTGAATTTACGCACAGACACTGAAAAACTGTCTGGTTTATACAATACAATATTAAAACATGTTTGTGTTTCTGCTTTTTTGTAAACATATTTTTGTTTATATTTCTGTTTCTATCATGTTAATTTGTCCTGTTATGTTTATTGTTATAATTTGTTGTAACTTGATCACCTGACGACGACGTAAACCCACGTCGAAACGTAGTGAGCTCTTCACAGAAAATATTAAAAAAATATTCGTCCACAAAAGGTCGTAAGATTTTAATTATTTATTTATTAAACACCTTACTTTGCACTATACCATAGACTTACATATAAATAGACCCAGCAGCCTCTGCTGTGGGTTGTCCGTGATAACATGAGACAGTAGATAATGTTTGGTATCGTTTTCTCTCTCGCTCACCCACTGGTGGGAGGGCAAGGGAAGGTGTTGTGCGCAGCAGTCACAGAGGGGAATCGAGTTCCCCCACCCAGGTCCATGTGCGAGAGAGGCATATCACATCTCGTCTTCTCCTTCGGACGACCGGTACATAATACCGTTAGATTAACTTATATGTACGTCTATGCACCACACTTGTAATTCCTGTTGAAATGAGTCCCTCAAAATGTCACGAAAACGAATCAAGTGCTTTTTTTTTATTTCAATGTTAAAGACACTCCATTGAATAACCTTTTTTTGTAGGTATAGTTTACAATTATTGTTTTTAAAAGCTTCAGATCCACTATATGGAGCAGAGAAAAATATTTTAGAGCGTCTATACCAAACTTTCAAGCACAATACAACAATGCAGATGTAAGATGGGTTTAGACGTCACGAACCTCAGTCGTGACTGAAACTCATCCTCACCTCAACCGTTTGCGCGACCAATGGCGGATCCAAGGCGACCGCCCCAGGAATTTGACCTGACTTCGTAAAATACATAACGCAGCGCGTTCAACTCGTTAAATATTTCTTCCATTTGATTTTCAATATCTTGAACCAAGTTAACATCACCTTTATTACATTACCTGTCACTAATTATCCTTCTCATTTAATTTTGTCCTGCATGGTAAAGAATTTTTTATATGCAGCGCAAAATTATTGTATGCAAAAGTGCATTTCAAAAGAACCACGCAAATTTAAGCACAACGCTGAAAACAAAATAAATACTTCCACTGCCATAAATGTATTTTATTTCCACTATTAATAAAACAGGCGATTTCTCGGAAGAAAGTATCACGGAAGGGGGGGGGGGAGATGTTGACAAAGTTTAGCTCCCCCCAAAAAAATCATTTGCTGGATCCACCTCTCTACACGACGTGCATCTACATGCCAGGAAGTGCGAGCCAGTACAACAAGTATTTAATAAGTATACTTTTAACTTATTAAATACTCACCCAACGGCACAGGGCACCCAACTACACGTAAAACTTTTTCTGAAACATTCTGAAGTGCGGGTCGATACCGACATCCTCCGATTGGCTCACTTGAACAAGAATTGAGGAATCCCTCGCGGGTCAGGAGCGCAACGTCTAAATCCTCCTTAATACATACAGATAATACATTTTTTCATTATTCTTTAAAAAATTTATTCCGTTTTTAAGAAGTTTTCCGAAATGTTATTTGACATTTACATGAATAAATAAACTTTATAGTCAAAAAAGCAGTTGCAAACTGCTTATGACCATGTGGAGGACAATAAACTAATTTACTCTCCGGAAGCAAGCAAGGGACCATCCCATCAATTCCGATCAAGGGCCCCAAGGCAGAGGCGGATTTAATATTTCAACATACCCCTAACGATAAAAAAAATTGTTCGACACATGTTATAGTATTAACAAATACCAACAAATACTGTATTTAATAAAACATAGAAAAGTTATTTCAAAGAACATATAAGCTATAAATCATTTGGAAAGTATTGTTGATAATTCGTAACTATTAAATAACATTAAATTCGCTAATAATTATTTCAATAGATGCCGTCTCTAGGCAAGAGTCTAGCCAGCTTTATAAAAAATCCGCCTCTACGCGAAGGAAAACCGGAGAAAAACCCTGGCCAGGATGGGGCTACAGAATTAATGTACACTATCGTGCCAGGATTGAGTACATATACAACTCAATTTATATGAATAATAAGACATAATACTAGCATGCAGGAAAATAGTTTTGAAATTGTTGTCAGTTATTTTGAACGTACTACAGCAACGGCGTGATAAAGTACAAAACGGCTTTAATTTGTATTAAAATCAATAAATTATTTTACAGAGTAGAAGCACAGGTGCAGAAGGTAGCTTTTAACCTGTCTCTTATNTTTACAGAGTAGAAGCACAGGTGCAGAAGGTAGCTTTTAACCGCGGATTTGAAGAGATTTCAATTTAATATCTTTTATATTTTTGGGCAGGGAATTATAGAGAATGATTCCCGAATGATAGGCCCTTTTTGGCAAAGCGCGGTTGACACTCTCGGACGATGAATATTATTCCTACTGCGAGTAGTGTGTCAATTCCATTTGAGATTGTCTTGAATATGAAGACCTAAAAACTTTGTATTAGTAATAGTTCCGTTTAAGGAAAGAGAAACCTGGGGTAAAGATTTTGAGATACTATTGTGAACTGACATAGACACTGTTTTGTCAGTGTTTACAATGAGGCGATTTGCAAGGAACCAAGCCGAGAGGTTAGACAAAATGTTTTGAGCATTGGCTTGTTTACATAGTAGATTAGTGTCATCGGCAAAAAAAAAATTTGCAATCTGATGTGGAAGACGACATGTCGTTCCCGTACAACAAAAAGAGTATAGGGACGAGAATTGAACCGCGAGTTAGTGGCTTTGTTTCTGAAAGGCAATGCTAAAGTACTTTATTTTTAGTATATGATATTTCGACCTGTTGATATCTATCTTTTAAATAGGAAGTCAGCCACTGATGCGCAAGTCCACGAATATCAAAAGATTGTAATTTTGAAAGAAGAATTTCGTGATCAATGACAACGAATGCTTTAGATACATCAAGAAAAACACCCTGAGGATTTTCTCCATGGTCAAGAGAAGTGGTAACACCATTTAAGAAAGAAAGTATGGCGCTGGTGGTGGAAAAGGATTTCCGAAATCCGTGTTGATCGTCAGAGATAATGTTATTTTTTGATAGAAAATCTAGAAGTCGCTTATAGAACAATTTTTAAAGGATTTTTGAGAAAGTGGGTAGTAGAGAAATTGGTCGATAGTTACCAACATTGTGTTTGTTTCCTTTCTTGTGTAAAGGTTTCACTTTATCTCTCTTAAGTATGATAGGAAACACCCCTTCTGATAGAGAACTATTAAATATATTTTTGAGTGGATTTAATATAACGTGGGACGAAAATTTAACAATAAACTCGGGTATATCATCTATGCCTGTCGAAAATATGTTTTTTAATGAACTGATGATTTTTATGATTTCACTGGCGTTAGTTTCGGAAGTGAACATAGAATGGGTTACGTGGGTGGATATATTATGAGGACATTGGTTTTGAGATATTAAATTAGTTATTTTGCCTATTTCTCACAAATAAGAATTAAACAAATTTGCGATGTCAAGTGGATTTGACACGATTTTGCCATCGTTTAGTACAGAAACATTTTCTTCGCGATTTTCAGGTGACGTAATTTTTAACGATATTCCACATGGTTTTGGTCCGGTTGTTCGATTTTAGCACCTGTCTGTCATTTTCCATAACTTTAGCTGCACAGACTACTTTTCGGAGAATAGTCTTATATTAATGGAAATAATCATGGAATTAGGGTGGTTGCATATAGAGTTTTGAAAGATAATATAAACGGCGTTTGGTTTTGGAAGGAATTCTTATCCCTTGGGTGATCCATCTATTGTATTTCTTTGAGTTAATTAATTTGCGTTTTATTGGGAAGCTACAGTTGTAATGTTTTAAGAATGTTAAAATAAATACATTGAATTTGTCGTCGGTGTTTTGGCAATTGTAAACATCTTTCCAAGTTTCCTCATGCAAATAATTTGTAAATGTGGCTAAATTTGTCGTTAATCTGTCTAGAATACTTGTAAATGATTTTATGTGGTTTCAATTTATCTTTAATGGTCAACACTTGCGCAAGGTGATCGCTGTATCCGGCACAGAACACTGCAGAGAAATACGAGATTTCATTGTTGACAATAATCTGATCTAGCAATGTTTGAGATGAACTGGAGAGGTGAGTGGGGTCGTTTATCGTAGTTACAAGGTTGAAGGAGTCGATAAGATTCTTGAATCGATTTATGGGTGAATTTGCGTAATCGGAAGCACTGAAAATCGATGTTCAAATCATCGCATATAACGATAGATTTTTTGTGTAATACGTTTTAAATCTCAAAATTCCGAAAAAAGATGTCAAGATCTGATTGAGGAAGTCTATATATACATAAACCAATAATACCTATGTCGGTCAAATTAACTGCAGAAAATTCGAACATGCTATCTACGCAGAAGTTCTCGTAGTCTGACAATTGAGACGATAAAATAGCATTACGAACGTAGATACACGTACCTCCGTGGGGATGTTTTCCTTTACAATTTTGTCGACAGTAAGAACTTGCTAAATAATAATTAGAAATATGAGTATCATTGATGTATCTAATTGAAAGCCAATGTTCTGTGAGACATAGTAAATCGAATGGATTTTCGTGTACAAGAATTTCAATGTCTGTCAATTTGTTTACAAGGGATTGGACATTATGATGAAATATAATTATCTTATTTTCGCAAAGAGTTTGTGATTCTCGGGAAATGGAATCGAAGTTAGATTGTGGAAGGGAATATGAATTTGGTACAGCTTCTAGTACCGGATCAAGCCCACATGCTGCACCCGAACGCGATTGTCACCTTCGAGCACCACATCGTACTCTTGAGCGCAAGTTGTAACCGTGTATGGAGGGGCGGAAGGAGATGTGGATGTAGGAATAGATGAGGGCGAGTGAGATGACGAAGGAGGAGGAATATCAGGGACAGAGTGTGGTGATGGTAAGGGGTGATGATGATGTAGGAACAGAGGGAAATGGAGGTGGGGGAGGTGATGAGTAGGAGTAGAGGGAGGTGCAGGAGTAGGTGTAGGAGAGAGTGAAGCAGCAGGAGGAAAATGTGAGGTCAGATGAAAAGCTAGGAGAGAACCGAAGTGATGTTTTCAAGACGGTCTCAGGCGTAAACCGTGCTGGGTAAATTAGCTTTGGTTTCAAATCAAAAAATGTAATTTTTGTGTCTGTCAGGTGATGTTTGTTAGATTAATTTCGAGGTTTATTTGTGGAACGTTGAAGCGTAGAGACAGGCTAGAGAGTACTTGGTCTGTGTGCTGAGAAGCCGTTTTTAGTTTTTGTAGATATTCAGGCGCGTTGAAATGACTACCCAAGTTAATATCGTTCTGCCCACCTATGATGATTACTGTGTCTCGCTCTGTGAGTTTTCTTAGTGTAGGTGTCCGGTTCTCGAATAACTTCAGTCAAACGAGCGTTTGGCTTAAAGAAACCGGAGACTGGGAACTGACTGGGAAGCAATCTACGCAAAACGGAGGACATGCGACGCTTGTGCGAATCAGCTACTATGAGCACGTTTGATTTTCTGCGTGGAAGTGTTGGCTTCATCTCTGGGTACGTCATTGTTCACCTTGTGGTCAGCTTTGAAAGCGTTGAGGAATGCAATGGTGTCCATTGTTGTGAGTTGGTTAGCAACTTAACGACAACAGCAAATAAGAACACGAGAACTGACAACTAACACTGACAGATATTAGTATAATAATAAATTTATTACTACGGAAATTGCAAATGAGATATTAAATAAATAAGTAAATAAAACCGACAACTAAAAAGAAAGAAATAATTTAGGACGACAACTGTAAATAAATTTATTCGACAATAACTAATGCAATATTATTTAAGTGTAATGAATAAACTACATAAAGAATCATAAAAACAAATGATAAAATATTGGAATAATCCTATTTACGGCGACGAAACTTGAGAATCGCAACAATACAGTACGTTATTTTAAGTTAATAATGATGTAATAGTATGCGCATCAGAAAATCTAAATGCATAATTAATATTAATGCACTAAAAAGTTAAATTTACGATTCCGTTTGTGCTTACGAAACTCAAAAAAATAAAATAATTAGAAAGATTGAACTCAAAAATTGAGAGAGCTCATTCACGATCGCAGCTAACGCCAGGAACAGGTAAGCTCGAAAAAAACGTACCTCATTAGATTACAGCGATACAAATTTCAGAGAGCGTGAATCGACTGGAAACTAGTGGTGCAAAATCATTGCACATACTTTCTCAAATACGCTTCTCCGTCTGCAGCATAGAGTGAAAAAATTCTATAGTGTAAGGGTCATTTCTGGCGTGGTTCTCTATAATTTGGTCGTCTTACAGTGCTCTGTTCATGGTCAAAGTCGCTAGATGAACTTATATTTGAAATCTGAGAGTAAAATAAACATTTAGAATAATATTTCAAAACAAATTGCGACATATCAGTCTTATAAATATCGTAAAAGTGTTGTGTAAATGTTGTAGACAGAAATGTATGTATTTTTGTGATTGCAATGCGTTTTCTGTCCTATGTGTTTTATCATTATCATATCTTTCATTTCAGTTTACTAACAGTGTATTCTACGTCAGCTTGGTCCATTTACACTGCTAAATATTGTTCAAGCTTCTTGAAACAGTAAACTAATGCGTAAATGCAGCAGAAATTATTTTACTGCGTCTATACTAAACTTTCAAGCGAAATACCGCTAATGCGGATGTAATGCATACTAATTCTACTTTACGTACAGAAAATTTAAGCAAAATCGTTGGACCAGTTTTTGAAAAATATCCAAAAATGTACTTTGACCTTCATGTGAAGTACTCTTTGTGTTCAAGTAAAAAGAAAATTGAAAGCACGTGCATAGGTTAGAAGTAAATTCTACCCTAAATACGAAAAATGAAAAAAAAAAAAACTACCATTCAGTCAGACGGACGGACCGGACGAACATCCAGCCAAAAACCACTTTTTCGGAACCAGGGGTCACCAAAACGGATATTTCCGCAAAATTCTCTTTTTCGAATTTTTTCACGATTACAATACTATCTACCTTCTACGTATATGAGAAAGTAAAAGGTAGAATCGAATAAGAAAGATTAATTCAGGCAGGGACGGAATTCAAAAAGCCTCTTTATCGATATCAGTGACACCCAACACTGGCACTTCAGTCAAAATCTCGCAATCGAAAATTTTCACAATTACAAGATTTTTCATGTACGATGTATATGATAAAGTAAAAAGAAAGCGGTCTGGAAGAAATAAGGATTTATGGCTTTAACGGGTCATTTACACGGTCATCTCTTTCAGTTTGTTTCAGAAGGACTGTCAGTTTGTACTGTGTATAAAGCAAATAAACGAAAGGAGACGGACAATTGAGGGAAGGTTCATTTCCGTTCTTATAAAAAAATCGAAATCCTTTTGATAATCCGCAAAAAAACACGCTACATTTGTAGCCCGCACAAAATAGTACACTGTGTTTCTACAATATTTTATCGTTTACGATGGTAAATTCACGTAAGAAAATAGAGTATAACTGCTTATGATTTCCATAAAATGTGGAAATAAACGAAAATTATCAACGTTCTGTGATTCTCTTTAAATTGGTCCAATAAGACCCTGATTTAATTAAACTATGTTAACTTAATAATAATAAATTTTAATAATAAATTTATTGTCAAAAAACAGTACAAACTGCGTATGACCACGTGGAGGAAAAAAACTAATTTACTCTCCGGAAGCAAGCAAGGGACCATCCCATCAATTCCGATCAAGGGCCCTAAGGCAGAGGTGGATTTAAAAAAAATTCAGCAAAAATTCCTAGATAAGATAAAAAGTTAGCTGCGAGTTATAATACTAATAGAATGTCAATATGTTTGTAATTTTAAGCAAAAAAATTACATGTACAAGTTATTATCGAACTAAAGATTATTCTGAGTATAGTGTTTAAAAATCATAAGAATTGAAATAACACTAAATTCACGATTTATTGTTACAATAGACACGCCCCTAGACAAAGTCTAGAGAACCTGTATGATAAATCCGCCTCTAGCAGAAGGAAAAACGGAGAAAAACCCGGGCCAGGATGGGGGGCCATTGTGAGCTTCAACTTTTCTCAATGATAAATACACAAAATATTCTTTTAACAGTCTGTAAAATCTAATGCATGAAATAAAAGAAAAAAAGTACTTTCAGATGCCATAGCCAATAATTCGATCTAACAATAATCGGGATTGTGTTGTACTATTAAATGAAAATTCATGGTTTTAAGCCCAGTTTATTTAGTAAATATTTCAAGTACCCCACCAAGGAATTTCTATTGAACCTTCCTCTCGGAGCTTATAATGAACACCAGCCTTTAACCTAGTAACACATTCAAACGATTGAAGTAAAAGTGACACCGGATCTTAGCGCGGTTCATGTATTTTTCATAGTCCCATCCTGGCTTGGTTTCTTTTCCCTACGTTTTTCCTCCGGATAAAGGCAGATTTATTTATATGCCCACTGGACTTCAGTGTATTAGTTAAATGTTCTTTTATAACTTGCTGAAAATAAAGTTTGTTAATATTTTGCAGTTATTACAACTAGCAGCTAATTATATATGCTTAGGTAGGGGGCGCGTGTCATGGTTTTACCTCTCAGCCTTTGAGCCCTTTCAATCGAAATTAATGGGACATTCCCTTGCTTCCTGAGAGTAAATTAGTTTGTCATTCAGATGGTCATTTGCAGCATAAAGGAAGGTACTATCAGAACTCACAAAACTTTCCAGGCACTGATTAATGGCAGTTTCTAGGACTAAGTGACTGAACTTCAAAATCAAACTCTTCGTTTAATCAAAGTATATTTTCTGAAACAGAAGGAGTCAAATCAAATTTTTACGTCTAATATCGAAAAAAACGATACCCTCGAAATTGATCTACGCAACGTATCAGTAGGAAAAATGTCGATGAAAATTGGTGCTTTCCAGGTACGCCAATTGCTGATTGTAGTCGACTACAGTCAACTTCGCTGAGGAGGAGAGTTGAGCGCAATCAAAATAATCTATAGTATCACAAAGACTCAGAAGAATCGAGCTGGGTTGAGGATGCAATTTGAATCCGGTCAGAAGACTCGAATTAGAAGAATCGACAAGTTATTCATTATTTATTAAGCATTTTGTGACCGTTTGCCTCACAAAAAGCATTTCAGTAACCCAACGCGTATGTACGAACCCAGAAGTCAACTTCAGCGCCAATTTTTGCATTTCATTCGCGTTTTGGAGCGAAGTTGACTAGTTAGCCAAGTCAACTTTTCTGGTTGTGACTGGAAAGCTCCAAATGTGGGAGTGCGAGTATCGCTAGCGTACATATCGATAGACTCAGATCCAGAAGATCGTGACTAGAGACTATTCAAACACGGGCACAGCACAGGCAATTGACTCTATTGTGTAGTGTTTTACGCCATCTGCTCGTTTGTAATAATTGACTGATTTAATTAAATAGAAAAATAATGTCTGAAAAAGCCAAAGTTGATCTTGGGCTCCTCGAAGAAGACGACGAATTTGAGGAATTTCCAGCGGAAGGTACGTCTTTTTACCATAACCTTTAAATACAATGTTATAGACTGTAAGATTCGTACTCAAAAGTTTTGAACTTCTAGGTATAATATAATTGACCGTCATATACTTATCATGCAGATTATCTCATACTATGTGAAACTAACATAAGTATAAAAGGTTAGCAAGCCAAGGTTTCTTATTGTATCTATGTATGCGTTTCATTGTTTACCATTCGGTTTTTTATGCAAAAACGTAGTTAAACATTACATTTAAAGGCTGGTAAGGTGTGAGTTGTACTCAATCTCAAAAGAAATATGGAGCACGTCAAATCTGGGAAGCAAATTATGTATCATGAATGATTATTTCAGATTCAAAATAAACAAACTATTACACTCTACACTGTAAAATAGTATATATCAAATGGGAATGCTGATGAAATGGATAGATGTATTTACAATTTCCTTGTTGTAGAATACATCAGTTTGGTGTTCAATTTATATTTCTTAATGAAATAAAACTATCCTCACTTTTTTGTATTTAAAATTCTTCTTCTAAATCTATGTCACATTCAAATGAATCCTACCTATGCTGTTCAATAAAGTATGTGTGGTGCAATTTCAAATAATGTTAAGGAAAAAGTCCTGATTAAGGATGAGCACAGATGTTGCCAAGAGGAGCGGGTAGGTTCGGCTGTTTCTGTTGAGATATTAATGTATATGGAAATGAAAACTGGAAAAATCATCATATATTACTTGTTTAATGTTGCAACTACTGGTGCTTTAAACAAATAAAATTTTATCCAGATTTAAGATGCTTAGTTGAAACCATTTTATGGGCCCAATAATTAAAATATGGAGAATGTTTGAAATGCCACCTGTGATTCCCTAGAGAGGCTCCATATATTGCAGATAGTACCAAAAATGTGTGTACATGCCATGACTGATAACCATAATTTTGCCTGCTAATCATTGAAAAAATAGTAATAAAAAATGTTATAATATCAATTTCCCCAACTGTTATTGCATAATACATGTTAACCTAGCGACAATGTATATGCCCAAGCCATCTTCAGACTGTCAATTAAATTACCAACAAAAGGATTACCACAGTGTATGTTTAGGGTTTATTGAGCTGTGTTAAAAGCCAGCAATAGACAGATTTGCTTTACTTGAAAATTTAAAGTTTTTTATTTTTGAAATAAATACTTATCATCCATGTGGGTCTCTTTTGTACATGTAGATGGTTTTCACTTACATATAAATGTGTAATTTTAGATTGGACTGGTAAAGATGAGGACGATGAAGATATAAGTGTCTGGGAAGATAATTGGGATGATGACAATGTTGAAGATGACTTCAGTTTACAATTAAGGTGAATTGAGTGGTTCCATTTATTTAATCTTTTTCTTTGATAATTTTGATTTTGTATGCTAAGTAATCTTGTAATTTCAGAGCAGAATTGGAGAAACAAGGAATAAAACCTGAGACCACCCAACAAGCATAAATGGACTGTTTTTGTATAAAAATGTACATTGAAATTTTGTGTTAAGTTCTTTATAAGTAATAGAAATAGTTTGATGTACCAGCTGCTGATCACATGCTGCTTTATGATGGAAATACCTTAATAGATATCTAATTTTTGGAAAATGTTTTTCAAATTATTTATGATGGCTTGTAATATTTTTGTATTTTTAATGTAATTGAATTGTATTAATCCTTGATTCCATAAATAAATAATTTATTGCCAAAAACAATTAAAACCTGTATGACTATATGGAAGACAATAACATAATTTACTAATGTGTGTGAAATCATAAGATCAATTAAGTTGATTAATTGAGCTATTGTAATGAGTCCCTTGTATTTCACTTTGTTCCTTGCATACTTAACCACTTTTGAAAAAGTCTCAATTTTTCAAATTTAATTTTTTAACGATTAGCTTACTTCAAATTTCTAAAAAGCTTGTGTTTGTAAATATCCATTTTTCTCCATCCTACTTAACTAATTGCCTAATACGACATCATTACACAGATAATTTTCTGGACAAGAGTGGAGTAATCATCATTATCATACGTTTCAACTATGAATTTTAATTGTTTTTAGTTTCTTTGAAATGGTGCTTATCATATCTCTGTTCTGCTGTGTAATAACATTGGAAATGAGAGCACAAATAAACTGTCAAGTATTAATTGGATAGTGGAATAATTCATTTTATAATTAATTAGTTCTTGTGTTTAGGCAACCTTTATTTGCACTATGACAACGTTTCGATAATAAACATTATCTTCTTAGGACTTAGTCATTCCTCAGTGAACCTTCATGATTCAACTCCAACTACCTCCACAAGAGCAAGACACCACACCAACAACCATGTTAACATCGTCACAAGGACTGACTAAGCCCTGAAGAAGATAACGTTCATTATCAAAACATTGGCATAGTTCAAGTTAAGGTTGCCTTAATGCAAGAACTAATTAATTATAATTGCAATGGCAAAGAATATCCCAATCATTAATTCATTTTACGTTTAGAATAAAACATTGAGATCATTTAAATGTTCTTTAAAAAAATTGTTTCTTGAAATAAATTAGTTTTTCCTAAACATTTATGAAAATTCAATGTTACAATGATACAAGTCAAAGAAATTTAGAATTATTACCCAAAGAATATAGTGGCAAAGCAAATTATCAGCTAGATCAAAAATTTTAAATGGCTAAATGAAGACTTTAGACATTTTGAGTACTAATTCCTCAAAAGTCTCTACCAGTTTTATCTATGGACAAAAATATACTACCACTATTGGAATAAAAGTATGAAGGTTTGTAGAAACTTATAATTTTATTGTTCACATATCAAATTATACCAATTTCATTCAGTATTTTCAAGAATCAAATTATGCCCTTTTCTTCAAAACATCACTTTAAATTTTTATTTGATGGAAAAATAAGAAACAACACACTTTCATTTGAAAAAGTCTTTCTTTCCTGAAGTTGAATTGCATTTGCAATTAAATATTATGTTGCCAATTAAAAACATTTGTCAAGATAGAAGTCAGATGCTAGACTTAAGGGATTCATTTCTTCTATGTATTGGTCTGCACTTCTATATGAAAGTTTCTGGTTATATTTTAAGGTGAAATGGTAAATTAATTCTACAGAGAAGACAATTTGTTTTACTGTTAATATAATGAACATAATTGATTATAAGATAAGGTTTTGTTTTTTTTGTGGGGCTTTAGGGCTCGTCAACATCAAAGGTCATTAGAGCCCTGAAAACTTGTACAGGTAGGGAAAATGCAGTTACGCACTAAGGAGAGCCAACATGACTCTCCCCGCGTGTGGGACTCGCCGAATGACTCANTCGGGATCGAAAAGAACAAGAGGTGACCAAGGGAGATCAGGAAAGAGAAAGGAAGGAGCATGGCACAAGTAAGTGGAAGTAATGCCAGACTCAGCTCGGGGCCCCGTGTTCGCCAAACACGTACTTACTAGATGAAAGTCCCCTGGGGGGGATAAGGTATAAAAATCTCAATGAGATAATAGCACATTTTAATACAATTCAAATAAGAGAAGTAAAATGTTACAAAGGGGGAATATAAAAACAGGAATTTTTGTGAATGTTGATGTGAATGATTTCATAGGATACATAACTTTCAAGTTCCAAAAAAACAATGTTCAGGTGTTAGTATTTTTTACAATATTCCCATCTACAAAAACTCCAATAATATTGCGATCATCTCCAGAATAGACAAATTTCTGGACAAGTATTGTTGGCTGTATCTTAAATAAATGTCCACATGATGCCATATCTACAATCAAAGCATCAAATCTTTTTCCTGTTAAAAAGTTTCCTATTTGATCATCCAAAGACAAAGCTGAAATAACAAAGAAATATTTTGTTATTCAGTAAATCATTCTTAATATAATACATGAAAAGTGTACAATGGAAAAAATCATTTTTCTCTTAATAGTGACAATTCATTTTTAATTATTCCAATCAAAATTAACATTCAACAAAAAAAATTATAAAGCAAGATTAGTCATACCTTTTGCACCTCCCAGAGTTGCCAAATAAAATGTTTCTGAGTAAGTTAATGGATTTACTTTTGAATCATGAAATGATACATGAATACTTGTGTCCAGAGCTCTGTGCAGTACTTCAAGAATAGATGGAGTGTCACCCCCAGAAACATCTACAGGGATAAAAACTATCTTAAAAAGCTGGAAACTTCAATGCCATTATCTTTTGTTCAAAGTAGGTGGAAGTGTGAAGAAGTCAAAGCAAATTAAAAATATATCATGAAAAAATACCTGGGAATGCAAACTATTTTTCAGAATAACCTAATAAAATTATTTCTGGAGGATTATCATTTCAGTAGTATGTGGTTAAATATCACAACAGATACACTCGATGGACATAAGATTTTGTCAGCATTTGTATGTTCTCAAAAGTGTGACAAATTTGGTAGCTCAAGGGTCAAGGTTGTGAGTTAATGAAGAGTTAAATTAACACAAGCTGTTCTTAAAATTTTTGTTCCCATAATTGTTGAAATACTGGGTTACAATTTTTCAATTGGTTGTAGTAGAGTAACTTAGTTCTATGCATTACAAAAAAAAAAGAAGAACAAAATAGCATTACAAAAGAAAAAGTATTACAAAATATCTTGATAAAAATCCCCATGATTCATATGCCAAAGTTTCATACTATCTTACCTGTTCCTAATCCCACTTTAATCCCTGCATTTAGAAGGCGTCTCACATTACATAGACCACTCACAAGGTTAGTATTAGAACAAGGACAATGCGATATCGAAGTTCCACGTGATGCTATCAAGGTAAGTTCTTCATCTTCAAGGTGCACACCATGAGCTAATATTGTCTAAAGAAAAGTCAAAAAAAGAGAACTACATTTGTAACTGCCTGTACCAAACAGTTTCATTATAATAATAAATATTTTTTGCATTACAACTAAATAACATAAAATGTAATCTACAACATTAGAAGCACAGAAATCATTTTTTAAACAAATATTTGAGTTGTATGAAATTAGACTGATTGAGAAATTAAACAGGGCTGTTCATTTTCCTGATGAGAAAAATGAAATTGATGAAGTTATTTTGGTGAAAACCATTGGCAGGCGTTTTCAAAATGGCTAATTGGTTTGAAAAAATTGTTTTCCCATATGCACAAGAATAGACCAGTCAATGTTGAAGTTCCATGGGAAAACAATTTGATTTCAATGCACATTAGTCTGCTCGTTACTATTGGACCCACCAGAGACCGATGGGTAGTACTAGACAGAGAGTGCCTCAATGGATTGTGTGCCCAACCAAAATTGCACTACACAATATTTTATTTTAATAAACAACTTAGTTGCTAAATGTAAGATTTATTTGTAATTCTTGTTTGAAAGATGGAAATATAATATGTAAATGAAGCTTCATTAGATTAAATAGAAGGAAAATGTAAAATGAATGTGATTTGAAAGGCTACTTTGTAGCTACACAAGAATCAGTGGGAGTCTTCAACACTCACTATGTAAGTCAATTCCAGTTTGTTTTGTTTTTTTGCAATGAAAATGTTTTGGAAACCTTTTCTATTTTCCATCAATTTAATTACTAAAAATCATTCTTTTTTTCATGCATATTTTGTAAAATCTGTAAAAATCTTATATTAAATCATGCTTTTCTTCAAGAGGTCAAACAGTCCCCTTTGTGGGTCTAATCAGACCATTTAGGGTTCACAGAGGGAAGAGTTTGGTAATTTCTTGGCCTTGACTCAAAAAAGGAAGAGATTTGGATAGCAAGCCACTTTGATCTCCGGGACTTAATTGTACAGCAGACTGAGTAGGTCTGAGAGTTTGAATGTTGAACATGAGTATAACCTCCCCGTGACCTGAATGGAATTTTAACTCCAGAAGTCCAGACAGCTGTTATGTTTCTGGATTCTCTGTGTACATAGTCACATGGTATTGTTACATACTAAATATGGTAGATACTTGAAGCAATGTTATATATACACCTTATTTGTAAGCAGATGTGCCCTGTCATAAATATCAGCATAGTTTTTGGCCTCAGGATACTCTTCCTTTACTGCTTCAACCTCTCCCAAATTTTCAGAAATATGAGTCTATAAAATAAAATCCATTGTGTATAAGTCTTCCTTAACACTATAAAATAAAATATTTGCATTAATAAATACTCACTTGAACATGAACCCCATACTTCTTTGCCAACTCTCCTAATTTTGCCATAAGTTTCATATCACAACTGAGAGCAAATCGGGGAGTAATAACAGGAAGAATAAGTTTGCTCTAAACATAAATAAATAAATTTCTTCTACCATTTTAAAACATTTAATAGATAAATAAATCATTGCAAATGAAGCAATTTAAAGATTTTCATGATCTGGTGAAAGATTGAGTGCATATGTGAAATTATATTAACTTTGCGAATAAATACCTATTTGTATTTTTATCACTTATCATTATTAATAGCACCAGAATGTACGATACAGCATGCAGTGATCAGACTTAAAGAAACTCGTCTCAGTCAATTATTAGCTTGTAAAAAATATGCGTTACAAATAATATTTTTCAAAGAATACAATTTTATTTCTCTTAACCTGTTTACAATTGCATGAAAATTTTTGGTGTGTTGTGAAATTATTGCTCACAGAATTACGAGTCAAATAAAACAAGACTGTAAAAATCATAACTCACAAGTGGTGTCAATCTGGAATTCCTTAAAAAATTCATAAAAATTTGAGCTTTAAAGTATTAACTTTAAGGCTTCATGCCTCTCTACCTTATATTGGTCTAGTGATAGACAAACTCTAATAGCTCAGTTGTTTTTAATGGTTTGCAAGTGCTGTGAATTGGATGCACACACACTCTCTCTCTCCAAAGCTGTCTGTTATCATTTTTTACATTTTCAGAAAATTTGTTAAAACTCAAAATTCCAGGTGGATAACACTTTTGAGTGAAAAGCCATAACAGACTTGTAATAATTAAAGGACATCCTAAGAGAATACAAAATTTATTAGACGACACAGAATCCTGTCAATAATTGATTAAGATAATTACAAGGATACTAAAGAATCTGTGTGGCCTTCAAACTGGCAAAGAAGTTGCAACAAAGATACAAATTCTCTTACATAATAGAGAAAGTAAATAAGAAATGGGACAATTATTTGAATTTTTTTCATGAAAATTAAATGACTTAAGGTTGGGGGAAAATATCCTGATCTTCCTGTTCATGATAAAAAATTATGAACGAATTTAGTAAGGGTGTATATGTGAAAAACATATTTTGATTTATTCTATAATACTAATTCACTATATTGAATTCCTTAAGAATAGCATCATCAAGTAAATTTACTTATTTTTAAGAAGACAATCAACATTATAATTTAAGAATTTAAGTAAACTCACCTTTCGCTTCTGCACGCTTTGAATAAAAGTTTCAGTTTCTGACACAGATGCTTCAAATTCTTCATTGTAACCCTCATATGAAGAAGTATTCATGTTAACTTTTCCTACAAGCCCTCTTTGCCCCAAATCATTCATAATTTCAACAAGAGCCAAAGATGTATTCAAGTGAATTGTGGCAAAATAACATGCAGTAGTGGTTCCACAATCCAAAGAATGTCTCTGAAACATGAATTATTTGCTACATTTATAACTTTAAAATTGAAATTTTTTTACAAAATCATTTTCCATTTTATAAGTTTAAAATAACCTGAAAAATTGTTTAGACATAAGTGAAGGTAACAAATTTCAATGAGCTAAAATCACAGCTCAATATGTACAAAGAGAATCTTTCATCAAGTGAGACCTTGAAAAACAAATTAAAAGATGGGTTAAACAAGTTGGCAACATGGGTCGCTATTAGATTAAATTTGAAACAGGTATAAAAAGCGTCAAAGATGTACAGTGTCAAATTTGACTGTGTGTGTCCTTATATCAGAGCAGTTGGTGTACTACAGGCAATCCTCCCAATTAGTAGCGATAGTTCAGGAGTCTTTTTATTATTTTAAATGCAAAACGGTGAGTATTAATGTAGTATTAGCTTTAATGTAGAACCATTGTATCGCTTTGATGAATAAATACATATTATTTCAAATATTTCAAAGTTCAATTTTCAAATATTTATTTCCATGTGTATGCATACAAGAAAACTTACATGCACACTCACTGGAGATACCTTGTTTATAGCAGCATATTAATTTTTCACTCTTTTCAAACTACACAAACTTTTAGAGCCTACTGTTAGAAAAAGAGCACTGCTTCCACAACCAATGAAGTACACGAGCTCAACTCCTTCTTTCCACTCTGCAACATTCCTGATAAGATGTTACCAAACTTTAAAGAAAATACAAATTTGAAATTTGGCAAGTAGGTTACATTTAAAGAGTAGACATCTGCTAAGAAAGGATTTTACGAAAATCCATCCCTAAGGGGGTGAAATGGGGGTTGGAATGTTTTATGTATGTATTCCATCATAACTATTAAGTGCCAGGAGCAATTTCAACCAAATTTGATACATAGATGACTGACTATCTGACAACAAGAAACACTGTGGGGGTAAGGGTTTCTGGGCACCCCTAGGGAGGGGAAGGGAAGATGTGTAAAAATAATGTAAAAATCCAATATCAGATTCGAAACCATAGTTTTTGGTGCCGTTGGGATGAATAAGGATGTGCTTACTAAGGTCAGGTAAAAATAATGAAAAATGACTAATATTGGTTTTGAATACATTAATATTTAAGATGCAGAAGAACAGAGTCACACTCTCTATGCCACTTAAATCCATGATCACCTTCCACGAGAGAATGATCACCTTCTTCTGGAGAGGGGATGAAATTATTAGTGTCTCTAAAGTTCACATTAGACCTGTATAAACTCCAACACCCCCGGGGAAGGGGATGCCATGAAAAAATTATTCTCTTGACAGATACAAGTGACTAGTCCATAATTTTTGGTGTTGCTGAGTTGACAATGAAATTTCCATATTGTGTAAGTCTGAATTCACTCCTCATGAAACAAACACACCACTAGCACCCCTTGGGGGTAGGAAATGGGTTTAAGGATAAAAATTATTGAAAACTAATTTTGAAATAAAAAAATAAAATAAAAATGCATCGATACATAGTTTTAGGGTTGAAGAGATGTTTAAACTACCAATGCCGTTAAGTTCAAGTTGAGATCACATAGGAGCATTGTATCCCCATAGCTGGGGTGGGAAGGGCGAGACATAAAATAATGTAAAAAGACTGATATTAGTGTTGACTAATGATTCCTGAGGAATAATCATACTTCTTCCAATGACATTATGTACCCTTCAAACCATATGAGGTGCACGACACTCCTACAGGTGAGGGTTGGGAAGAGTGTGACAGGAAAAATGATCAAGAATGTCCGCTAAGAAACAATTTTACAAAAATTCATCTCTAAGGGTGTGAAATGGGAAATTAGTGTTTTCTAAAAACTTTTTACTCAGAGGAAATAAGGGATTTATTAATGAATAACATTCTCACTGGGTATCAATGTGAATGTGAGAAAGAGTAAAGTTGTAGGGATATTATAAAATTCCTGTGAGCAAAGCCATGAGCTTAGCAAAGACTCAGCAAGTAATTTACAAGAATAATCTGATCAAAGAACCAGAAGTGGATGACATAGTGCCTTTTGCAGATGTCATGTTAAGGTACTTACTGAAAGGACATGCAAACACAAAACTTAATTTTGAAGCAAACTGGCTCAAAGATTATCAATTTTCTTAATGTGGATGCGTCTATTGAATTATCAAATAGTTTTGATTATTCATAATACTGCTTCAAAATGTAATTCACAGATAACATACGTTAAATGTAAAAATAAAACTTATGAAGATAGTGCAAAATATTTAGGTCCGAACGATGATAAGCATACGAGATTGAACACAAATATCCAAAGCAAAACAAGTAAAGATCATTACTGTTTGTTTTTGCAAAATTAAGAAATTTTATTTTGCATTAAGAGCTGATAATATTTTATAATACTTTATTTCTATCCATTAATTTCCATTCCAATCTCAGGGAAATAAAATCGTAAGAACAATGTTCAAAAATAAATGGTATGCATCCATCAAATCCTAGTGAAAGTCAATAGTTAACTGAAGTTACTAAAAACAAATATTTTATGAAGAATCAAATTCGGGGACAGATCTAAGAGCAACACGTTCTCCTGGGTGCCAAGTGAAGCGAAAAGGGGTTTAAAAAATGTTACTTTTAAAAATACATTACTCTCTTCCACGACCAAAAGATGTTAAAAATTAATTCTTAACTCTTTAGAGCTTAAGTTAATTCTTAACTCTTAAAGATGCTCTGGCACTGTACAGTATTCTCAAAAGCAAAAGGTGAAAAATGATAGTCAACAACTCTTCAAGCCAAACACTTGGGTAAAGTGCTCGACATTCTTGAAAAATTACATGACCATGAATTATCTTCTACAGAAACCAACTGTGAAAATATTTCTCTAAAATGAGATCTTAAAAATTTCAAGTTTGTTGTAATGACATGTGGAGACTGAAGAAAATTGATTATATCCAGTGGCAGATCCAGGAGTTTCTTTTCCTTTTTTTTTATTTAGATATTTGAGACAAATAAATAAACTTTATGGTCAAAAAAGCAGTTGCAAACTGCCTAAAACCATGGAGGGGCAATAAACTAGGTTACTTAAGAGAGTCTTGAGATATAAAAAATTTTGAAATTTTTTTTAACTAAATGGGGCAATTATCAGAAAAGTTACGATTCTGTAAGAATATATTTTTACAAACCAATGCCAATAAAAAGGTTAAGTACCAAATTTATTTTCAAACTATACAAGAATTTTTTTTCTTTTCACTCCTTTGTGGGAGGGTGGGGGGAAGGGAGTCTTTGAGCCCAGAAGCTGCCTCCCGTCCCCTAAATTTGCCAATGGTAGTGTCAACAAGTTCTTTCAAAAAGGAGACTACAACAGATAAGGCTGGGGAAAAAAACACCCAAGGTGTTCTAAATTTGTTCTTTGACAAAACATTTAACTGTTTCAGTGTTGATTTGATAAGGTAAAATTTTATGAAAAATGTAAAGAGAATGCAAGGGAAAATAAAGGTGATTCATTAATTTGCACTCAAGAGAATTATTTAGGAAATCACTTTTTCAAATTACTGACAGAATTGCTACAAAACTTACCTACAAATATGAATCACTTATAGTGATAGACAACAAACTTAAAAATCAGATGTGGACAGATTCAATAGAAGGCCAGATAATTAACAAAACCTAACAAATTGATTTAAAGGAAGAATTTAATTGAGAATCAAATTCCACACTTTTATTAAGTCTATCAATTGATTTATTCTACTTTATGACCTTTGTCTATGAAAAAACTCATAAAGTAGGATAAATTCACACTTTAAACACTGAAAATGGATTGTAAGACACAACAGCAGCATTTGTAAGCACACCAGATATTACATAAAAGCAAATTGGGAGAAGTTTCAGCAAATTGAAACTTATAAAAGCATATTTGATAAGTACTTTGAAACAGAGAAGACTAACTTACTGAAGTATTATTTCTACTGAACATCAAAGGGTCTCTTAGCTTTACTTTGATTACATTATTAATACATTTGCAGAAAAGAAAGCTTGGAAGATTAGAGATAAATGGAATTTTTATATCATATGTCTACAAATCGATATGCATTTTACTTTCTATTAAGTTTCCTTTAGCGTGTCTTACTTATTCTTTTAAGGTAGTACAACAGGAGTTTTTAAATTAAGTGAAGTCATAAAAGGAGTCAGCGTGGCTCAGTGGATAGAGCACTGAGTTGCTGGCTGGATGGCCAAGGATTGATCCCCGGTGAGGTGGGGACTTTCATCACGCCTCAACATCCAGACTGGCACCCAGGCCTACTCAGCCTACTATAAAATGAGTACCAGGATCTATCCTGGGGTTGAACCGGTCAGAGCAAGATGCTGTCCACATCTCCTTCTAGTGCCGGGGTCAAGTAATCACACGAGCTCTACCCTCCGCGAAGGCCAAAGCCCACAAAGGGCTATCATGCCAGATAAGAAGAAGAAGTCATAAAAGTGCTATTTCACTAAAATATTAATTTTATACCCATCACATGTTTATTTTCCATCAAAGGTCATCCAAAATCCTCGGAGAATTTTATATGTGCTCTTTATCATATATAATGGGATTAAGTGCTGCCAGAGCCCTTTGTATGAATATTCTTACATATATACAGAGCAATGTATTTAATTTATAACACATTATATTAATATTCAATGATGCACTGTACTGGTAAATCTAGATCTTTCAGAGTAGGGGCATGCCAATGGCTAAAATTGCTCCCCCAGGAAATAAATGTATTTCCAGCCTGATCAAGTTTACCTTTTAAGACCTACAAAGCATTCAAAGTAATTCTTAGAGTGTGGCTATAAACAAAAATTTTATGGTACCTTAGAAATACTTTAATTTCAAAACAATTATATTATTCATCACGACATCTACACAGATTAAAAATCTTGCATTTAAAAAATGGAAAAATGACTTGGAAATGGTTAAGTGAAGTAGATCTAGATATGTATAACATTCTTTTAATGGAAACAAGACAAATATATTTACTCTACTTCTTGTTCAGTATGTTAAAGTGTCTGTTAGTTTTTTAAATCTTTTAGTTAGAAAGCAGGCCTACATACAACTTTTAGCTCTAAAGGATATTTATAAATATAAATTCCAATGTTAGTATAATACTGTATATTTGCAGTCTTTTTTTAATTTCAAAATAAAAGAAATATTATCATTATTTCTTTTTATTCACACAAATCTTAACCCTTCTCAAATTTGTTGTGTGTGTAAAATAATTGATAGCTGTGTTATGAATTACTCTGTCAAGACTTCACTAAGTGTAATTCCTACAGAAAAACATCAAAAAAGGAATTAAGAACAGGCAAAAGTTGAAGTTTGCTTCAGTTAAAATAATGAAAACTTACCACAACACGCTTGTAAACATTCTGGGCAAATGCTTCATCACCATATTTCTTTTCCAAAGGAAAAGTGTACTTCTCTAACCATTCCAGTAGTGTTTCATCATAACCAAGTCCAGAATTGGGGTATTGAGGAGCATGAATATGGGTATCTATAAACCCAGGCATAATAAATTGTTTTGAATTTAAGAACAGTATTTGTGTTTGTGGTATATTATACTTTCTTTCCCATCCTTCAGTAGCCGGACCCAGGAACTCAATCTATTAATTTCAAATATTAAAAATATGATTGAAATAAGCACAGCAATAATTTATCAGTTGATTGAGGTCCAGGTTTCAAAGAGGAATTTAAAAATATAAAAATTACTACGAGTGCTACAACCCATAAATAAAAATTTTCAATTCATTCAAATACACCCATTCAATAAAAACACTTCAATTAAAAGAAAAGAAGTAATGAAAGGCTTATAAATCATGTAGTATTACAAAAGAGAATATCTTCAAAATCTGAACCCCAAGTACATCAATATATCAATTTTATCATTTATATTTCATAACTGCTTTAAAGAAAGGTTATCTTCATAGTTGCTAAATATAACCTTTAATAGACAACTGCACAATGTTTATAGTACTTCATCTATTAAAGATTGTTAAATTTTATAACTTAAAAGCATCATAATTATTCATGGAACAGTGGTTGCACCAAGAGTCTTTTAAAATCTATAAAAATACAAATTTTAAAAAACTGTAAAATATATTAAGTTAATATATATTAACTAAAAAGAGAGCTATTACTATTGATTCACAGACTTTTGTTGGCAGGAAATTGAAAAACAAAAATGTAGATACTTGATATTCCATTATACATGTTATAATCTTCATGGAAAGTATAATGATTATAAAAAAAAAAAACTTTGAGATCTTTAATATACAAATTACTAGAAATGTTGAGTGGTTAATAGGTCTATTAAAGGTCATCCAATTTTATAATTTAATAAGGTAACAATGATACAGGAAGCATAAATAGCTGAACCTATAATTAATATGCTCTTCTTAGTTTTTCCTAGCCTAACTAAAATTTACAAAATATAATAAAAGGTGAACTTTTAACAAGGTGGGTTTAGTAGGGTTATTTGAGAGTTTTCATGTCAGTTATTTCTTTGAGTCGGGTTGAATTATAACAATCCTGGTAATATTTCACGCATCATTTAGGAAAAATGTCTCTCTAGTCTCTAGTAATACTTCTTCATTCATTTACATCATATCACATTAGTATAAACATACTCAATATAAGCCTATATTCATGTAGCATAAACAATATTTTTACATATAAAACTAGTTTTAGAAACTCTTTTAAATTTCCTCTGAACTTCCAAATGATAAAATTTGTAAAGGAGAGCATGTAAAAATAATTTTAAACCAAGCTGTAAAAAAAATATTTCAGAACAAATTACTATATTTGCTCAACTATGTCTTCAGTATTTCAAAATAATATGAAATGTAATTTTTTCCCTCATCTTCAATATTGATACCTTTAAATTACTGACTTCTTGAAATAAATAAAGATACAAATTTTAATACTAAAAAATTTCATAAATTTTCACTTTAAAGGGTTCTTCCCTTCCACTGGGGAATATTTCCTACCCAAATCAACAGTGATGGGGTCTCAATTAGATATTTAAACATCTTGCCTCACAATCCACATGGGGAGGAGCAGGGAACACTGAAAAATATTTTCCTCTGATGCACAGATTTTCAGTACAATGGTTATCTTCAAACTTTAAATTGTCTAAAATACCAAACAACTAATATTATGTCTAAAAGTTATTCATAGTTATTAGGGCATTTACTTTCAAGAATACCAACTATGTACACTAAATAATACCTTTTAAATACATCAGATAAATCATCCACATTTTGTAACTTTTACAACTTTAATAACTTCAATTTTTATTTCAAAGTTCTTTTGTACTTACTCTTCCCTCATTAACAACAATAACATGATTGGTTAGAATATCTATTGCTTCATGGTGTGTTGAATGAACAACTGTGCCCACAATTGCATAATGTTCACTGGTTTTCTGAAAATGACACATAATTTGAAATAAATTGTAACACTGTTATTAATTAAATTTTATATAGAGATCATCAACAAACCAGGTTAATAAGCTTCATTTTCAAAAGCTGCTTCAACTCTGTAATTAGAAATGGTGAGTTAATAAATTTTTTTTGAAATACAGACATAAAAGAATTTGAGAGAAGATTATTTCTGCAACTCCGTTTTTATTATTAAATATTTAACTATATAGCTCTAAATTAACGAAGCATAATACAAGGGAAGAGATGGAACTAAGGGTTGCATTTGAACTTCGCGGCAAAGAGCGCTGCTCATACCACAGACTATGGCTCATACTTACGTAACCGGAATAAAAGTAAAACAATTACTACTTAATTCTAAATTGTATTCAAGAGATCAATCAATTGCACGAACAGACTGCGATCTAACTTCACTTCCCGGAAATACTTCGGAATGCCGACGAGCGTACAACTGGTCAAGCAAGGACAGAGCAAGGATTTCAACTCTATTCTTTTCAACTCGTGACATACATGGATTGAAGATACACCGATGAATTCGGCGGCATTTGCTTATTAATCGCAATTTCACAACTGTCCTAGGAAAAGAACAACTTCGTTCTGAATCCCTTCCCGGTGAATCATTGGATCAGATAATTGTATCGTTATTTAATTATTACATTTTATCTCAACCTCTTTTTGAGATAATGTTCAAAGTCCCCTGCCAAACGGAAAATACTCGGTGCAACAGCGTTCATTCCCAGCGTAAACTGGAAGAGAAGTCGATGTTTACTAATGCATTCTTTTTTTGAGAAATAATTTTCGGGGACTGGCGTCTTGTCTCGCGTTATTACCTGAAACCGGTTTTAACCAGTAGAAGAAAATGTAAGTTTAAGTGCTCTGATTAAAACTGTGTTATCTCAGAGAGATAAAAAAGGTAGAAAAAATATGCAAGTCATATTACTTGACTATTAGTGCAAGCTGTGCAGATATTTATGACATCTTACACAACTTACATTTTCTTCTACTGGAATTAGATCAAGTGTAGTGTATCTTTTTTTCCTTATGGTTCAATAAAAATAAATTGTTCAACTGCACATACAATACCAACCATGGGCTCTAATGACCTCGATGTTGACGAGCCCTAAAGCCCCAACCAAAAAAAAAACCAACCAAAAGTTTGACTTTTTTTCCAAAAGTTGGGAGGGTGTACTTATTTTGTTTTACACCTGTCTCTTATNAATACTTGAAAATATTTTGCTGTGAACTGGAAAATGCCTTCTCACTATCATGCCCATTTAAGTAAAACTGACATATCATGAACACAGAAAATTACAAAAATATTCATGTGAAATATATTAGTATATTCATGAATGAGATGAAGACTTGGTGACTTGATGTGAGCACTAGCTAAACAATATTTATTGACTAGATGCCAAAAACTTATTTTACTAATTATTGATAACAAAATAAATACAGAACAAAATTGTTTTTAAAAAATAATTGATATGTCTGAGGACATTTTTTAGGTAAAAATGAACAAAATTCTTGTTATTTATGTAATCTATCATTAAACAATGCCAATGAAATGCTTGCAGCTATATGCTGCCTCACACATTCGTGAAGCTTCTTCAGTAAATTTAACAGCTGATTTGCACTTGGAAGCCAGCTGTCACGTTTTCTTTTCAGGTTTTTTTTTTCTAGAGCAACCATGAATGATGGATGAAAGCATGAAATATTACTGAGGATACAAGGATTGAAACAATTTATTTGGACAAGAAAATTTTAACCCACACAACTCTCTTTATCAGGTACCTATATTTGGTAACAAAATACATAAAAAATACATTATGAATCTATATTTATCATTAAGTTGTCTGAAATTAAAATAAACTTTCATATTCTTCTTTAAAGTTACACAATACATTCATAACAATGATTTTATCAATAATCATGCTTCTTTCTCGGAGAAGCCAAGTCGCACATTGTTCATCTATTACAAATTTTCTTTACCATTTATAAATGCCTCATGATAAAATCCCATTCTAGCAAATAACAATATTATAAATTCTACAACTATATATGTTTCCTTATAATTATTATAATTCTTTCCTTATGAAACTAAATATCTTTCTTTCTTCTCAATTATTATTCTAAAATTATTAGATCTTAATATAATGAGTTCACAAGAACAAACAAACAGCTTAAAGACCAGATCTCGATATATAATAACATTGAATTTTGCACCTTATAAATAAATAAATATATTCATAACAAGACATAACAAATCAATCAGCACAGAAAATTAAATAACACAGAATCTTTAATTGGAGACTTTAATTCATATTTCAGAGCAATGAAAATGTTTCTGAAAACTTATGAAAAAACATTTATAATTATATAAATAACAATTTAAGCTTATAAACAAAATATTCAGAGACACAATTCATACTTTTACAGAAGGAAACCAGATGTTTCCTCCTCTCATACAAAAGCAAAAATATTTCTTAATTGGTAATGGTGAATAACTCATTAAACAACAACACACTTTCATACAGTTCATACAAAAGTCAAGATTTGAGTTTTCTAGGTTAAATAAATTACCTAATGATACTTCACTCTCAAATAAACACCAGATCAAATCAAATGTTCAATATCAATTTTGACAAAATTAAATATTTCTTTCCAATGAAAATTTGTGGTAGATACAAACTGAAAACAACTTATAATGTTTTTAAAAAATTAGAATTTTTACTCCATTTTAATCATATTACATACATTTTTATTCAACACATTACGAGAAGCAAAGTAAAAGAGCAATATCAAGACTGATATTCCACATCAGTCCTCATTCAATCATCAAATATTTACTATCATGGAATTAACATCATCTTTGGTTCAAGTAATACACAAAAACTATTACACATAAGGCAGAATGTATAAAAATTTAATTTGCAGGAATAAAGAAGACGTAACAGGTGGAGGAAATTTTATCTCAGTATGTAGAGCTTCCAACAGTCAGTAAATACAAAGCACAATACTCAGCGTATAAATGGTGCCTTCCACCGAATCTCTTTCTGTTCTGAAATGGAGTCTAATGAAACATCTGCAAAACAAGAAAATAAAAAACAACACAATAAAAAAAGAACATCTTAAACTACTCAATACAAAAATCACTCAATAAAATTCTACACAACTATATCACCAAAACAGTAAGAATCCTAGTAGTCCAGTCATTCAGCACTGAATGAACTTTCCAGATAGTCCGTATTTTGAACACTTGTTTTTGAGAAGTAGTTATTTTTTACTCCTTTATGGTTTTGAGGGTGCTGATTACCAATTTCAACATTCTCCCCTTCAGAAAATTTGGGAAATATGAAATTGCTCCAAAAATTCCAAAACCTCATGCCCTCTTTTTATTTTTTATTTATTATATGAAAACTGCATTATATGAAGAAAATATTTATTTGTAAAATAAACTAGATAAAATTTACTACAACTTGAACCTGTTTTATTTTTATTTTTTTCGGATGAAGTACAGGTCCGGTAGAGGGCATAGAATTTATACTACAGTATTTTGGAAATTTTTGACTGAAAGCTGAGGAAAAAAATATGAAACTTTGCTCCTCAATGTATTTTAAGATACTGATTATGATTTTTAACTTTTCCATTTCGAAAAATCACCGAAGAACTACAAAAAATCATTTTTGTGTGTATTGCAGGAAACACGCAAAGAAAAATACTTTTTTACAGCCAATAAACTAGACCAAATTTTCTGTAAGTGAGTAAAGGAATCAATGAATAAAGGAATGAGTGAGGGAATGAATAAATAAATAAATACATTTTAAAGACTACATCGCAAGCAATTTCTCAAGATATCATTGAGGAAAAGAATGATGTTCATAAATTGAAATCAAATTGATTCAGTTTTGAAATTCTGGATGAAACGTATTTGTATGTGAAGTTCTCCTTTCTGCACCAGATTGTGAGCAGACAGGAGATTTAGACAATGAATAAACATCAGGTCAGATTTGGAATCAAATTCAGCACTGGCATGCAGAGACCCCCCAACTAGCAATAATCTCTCGTCCATTCCATTTTAACACTAGTAGCTACCCTACTTCTCATCACAAGTAGATAAAATAAGTGTTTTTGAAGACTATCAATTTAGATTTTCAGCCATATTAATGCGAATTTTTTATACTTGTTTGAAAATCATAGTAGAAATACTCAAGTTTTTGACTTCTCAAATTCTTTAGTCCATGCTGAGCAAAATTTTCTATACAACTTTATGTCACCATAACTACAGTCAAATGATGTGGGATAATGATAAAACCACTAACTCATACGTTATACTTTCAATTAGCCAATGCTGCCTGGAATTACACAGGAGTTTTCATAATTGTTATGCACTTTACCCTTATAAAATTTAGTCTAGACCAAAATATCACGCCTACATATAAAAATGTGGTATCTCACTTAATTTGTAGCACAAAGCAAAAATATTTTATACAACCATCATATTTCACCCTAATTCACTTCTTTAAAATTAAAATAGCAAAATACCTCTCTCAATTAAGAGTGTAAAATACCAAAGCAACATCCTGTAATTTTTTCAATTTATAATATATTTTTCTCTAATATTTTACTTCCTGCATTATGAAGGTGTAAATCCGTCAGGGCAATACAGCAAATACTATTATTCCTTTCGCACATTAAAAAGTTAAACTTCAAAAATTCCAGAAACTATTTTTTAGATATTTAATTTAACAATATTTTCAAATAAAAATGAGACTTATTCATTCATGAGATATAGCAAAAAAATACCACATTGTTGGCAGGAACAAAGAGCAGAAAATATTTTTACTACCACTATGCACACAACAAAAATTAAAATACCAAAAATTATACTTCTATGTACTTAAATTACGAAGATTTTCATACAGAAACAGAGATAATATCTAAATTTATGCATAAAATAAAGAGAAATTGAATACTCAAATTTCACCATAATTTACCTCTTCAAAACATGAACATAGAAAAATACTTTATTTGACGTACTGTCAAAATTTCAAGTCTCTTATCTCTTAATGTTTTTGCTCTGTATTGAAGAACCAGTGAGTGAGTCAGTCACTCTGGTAAATGCTTATATAAAGAGACTGACCAACCCTGCCTGGCTTTGCAAGGGAATTTCCATTGTAACAACCACCATTGTAACCTACCATTACTATATAAAAATAGCTAGTGTACAAAAAAAAATCATAAATTACATACATTCCACACAAGCCTTCAACACTACATCATGTGATGAGACAACGCCCTCCCCCTATATAAGGTGTCTTGCCAGTCCTGCAGTCAGTCACTTATAACGCATCAACCGGTGTTCTGCGTCCTTGTAAGTCACATTCCACTGATGAAATTTGCCATAACTGCTAGTGAAACGTCTGAGGAAATCCATACTTGACCACAGCAACTTAGTCCAGAAAATTCGTTCATTATTTACATTTATTAGCGCAAATGAAGAAAATGCTGAAAACATTTCTACTCCTTTACACCCTTAAAAAATAAAAACCTCAAAAATCTGTGTATTTGAATTCATAATTTTTACATACAGAAACTGAAATGCCTATACATTACAAATTAGTGAGCCTATACGATATAAAAGCAACATACTGCCAAAATGTCAAATTCCTATGCACAACAAAATTTCAACAGCTGCTTCATGTCATCAGATTTATGGCAAAATTCAACGCACTTATGAGACAAAGAAGTCATTGATAAAGCAAGGAGTTAGTTCAAAGAGCATTACACAAGTATCTCAATAAAATTATGATTACCTCAAAGTATAACTTCATACATTGTTACAATTTTTTTATCTATTCAAGGATACACTAAATTGCAGCACAGAGAAGAGTTTGGTCATTGAAAAAACATAAACAAGCATATGGCTTTGCTCCTGTTGTTCAAAATGCTGGGTGTTACATAATTGCTAATAATGCAGTAGTAACAAACAATAATGAATGCCAAAGCCAAATCACTGGAATAAAATGTGCCAAATACCTATGAATTTGTTTCAACTTAAAAAAAAAAATTCATCTTTCGAAATGTAACAAGAGATGTTACCTGCACCTTCAGATGAATTAGATTGTCTAGTAAATTTACTCAAATTCATAGTTTCCAAAAGTCAGTCAGTATATTCTGTTTCTATTCAAGTAACCATTTTGTGCAAATATTCAGCATAAGTAGCAAATTTGTTCCAAAAGAAGAACTAAAATTTAATTACCTGGCACGTTAATTTCATTTACTCTCAGCTATCAGCTGAATATGGTTTGCTGGTGGGATATCATTAGTTCCAATGCCAATATTTCATAGGTCATTCCTGGCAAACCCCCATACTTAGAAATATCTGGAGCTGGCATTAAAGTTGGTGCAAACACTGTACTCAAATTGTGAGCCGTCATTTTATTTACAACTTGCTTTTCCATTACTCTAGAAATTGAGAAACACACACATTACAAATACATTTAACACAAGAAATTTTTTACAAATTATTTAATACACACAGTGTGTTATATGTACTTATAAAAAATATTTCAGGGAGTACTTGCATCAATCATTACAAACAACAGCCAGTATCAACATGTTAGTAAGTGATGAAAATTGATGAAGGCAAGAAACCTCTAAAATATGTTGTCCAATCTCTTCAGTCAAATTTTAGAGTGATTAGTCAATATACTTGAAGCGATACAAATAAATAAATAAACTTTATTGTATAAATAAATAAAAGCAGTAAACTTTATTGTAAAAAAAGTAGGCTATGTGGAGGATAGATGGAGTTACTCTCCGGAAAGAAGAAAGGGATCATCCCATCAGTTCCAATCACAGGTCCAAGAGCAGTGGCAGTTTTAAAACAATGATGCATAAAACAATATTACTTTCAAGATAAAACCATTTTACATTACAGTTATGCTAAGAAATAACTTCCTCACTGTTCTGAGTTTTTTGCCAAAAAGCAAAATACATCAATAATCCTAGGACCCATTATTCAATAAAAAGACATATACTGTGTAACTACTTGTTTGGGAAAGGCGAGTCATCAGTGAACTTGCAAACCTGTACATTAAGTTTGTAAAAATACTTAGACAACACTTGCATGTTGAGTCATTACAATGAAATGTGCTCATAGTTCTGAAAGGCACATTCTCCACCACCAGTGTTTTATTACTGGACATGATTTTAAAATTCATTCACTTGTTGATCACCAAGGAATTGTCAGAAGGTTGGCAAACTAGTTGGAGGAGGTTGAGTAAGGATCTGTCAACGTGTTGCGAGACAAAACAGAGGAAAAAGTGTTCAAAAGAACAACGATAATAGTTTATTGAATTCATATATTTCTGATTTGCCTTCTTCTTCTTGTTTGAATAAAATAAAATATACATGAATATTTTTTGTTTTCAGGACCTTCATTAATCTATTCATAACCCTTAAGTTGATAACGAACCGTACACTACTACTACATATAGTTTTTATTCCCCTACTAACACTACTATTTTTATTCCCATACTAATACAAGTATTCAATGGATTGCAGGACTCAATCTTAAACAAGCAAGCCACAAGCAGAACTAAAACAAAAATGATTTTGAATGTTATTTCTGTCATTTTTGTTATTTCACTCTCCACTCTCTTCTTGCATAGCTTAGATTGTATTTTACTTGACAGCAATATCAGTTCAAACTTATAAATAAAAATTTAAAAATACACAAAAATAAATTAACAATGAATAATAAAATAAGTAATAATTGCTTAGTTTTTCAGGCAAAAAAATTAGTTCAACTATGATACCACATATTGTACAAGTTTGACCAATAGATCTCAAGCCATAAATCGAAATACCATACAATTGAAAAAATGTATTTGCTTCTTCTTGAGAGACAAGTGATAAAATAAGCTTTTGAAATTACGATCAAGTGTTCTTGTTTGAAAAGGGACATCGAGTATTATGTCAGGAGGGAATAGTAATTAAAATATACCTATGTAAATGTTCCATCAAGAACTTCAATGTAGCATAATGAGCTGACGGCAATAATGTAAGGGCATCCTTAATAGCAGCAATTTGATCTTGAAGCAACCGCTGCTCTAAAATAGAAGAAAGGATAAATCAAAGTTTCTGAGAATACTCCACAAGTAAACTCTACAAAATACAAATTATATACTAAGATAATTCGTACAATTTTTTTTTCAACCACACCTCACCACCATATGGGAGAATCCACCCAAAGACACCATAAGGGAATCACACAACAAATGTTACAAATTACAACCAGTATTACCGGTAATGCTTCTTTACAGAATTCCAGTGTAATTCATAACAGAGTTGCTCAGGAATTTTTTGTTTTGAATAGAATTCATTAAAATTTCTTGGAATTGCTAAAAAGGACCTTATCATTCGGGAATCATTCTATATAATTCCCTGCCCAAGAATATAAAAGATATTATGAAATTGAATATCTTCAAATCCGCGGTTAAAAACTACCTCCTGCATCAGTGCTTCTACAATGTAAAAAAATTTATTGATTTTAATAAAAGTTAAATTCGTCTTGTACTTTATCACGCCATTGCTGTAGTACTTTTTAAACAACTTATAACAATTTCAAAAACTATTTTCTTGCATGATTGTGTTGTCTTATG
>NNCF01126165.1:1463685-1490308 GCA_002313205.1 Laupala kohalensis
TTATCTAGGAACTTTTGCTGAAATTTTTGAATCCGCCTCTGCCTTAGGGCCCTTGATCGGAATTGATGGGATGGTCCCTTGCTTGCTTCTGGAGAGTAAATTAGTTTATTGTCCTCCACGTGGTCATACGCAGTTTGTACTGTTTTTTGACAATAAATTTATCATTATTATTATGAATTTAAATAGCACTAAAACTTCAGTACACTGTTAGAAAAAAATCTTTCATTTTTAACATTACCCTTAAATGACTTCTTCACAAATAGAAATATTATAATTTTTTTTAGAACCTAGAAACTAAACCCAACAAAATACAGACAACACTTTAGCAGTACTCTTACACCAATTTGTTTAAAATAGAACAACAAGGAAAATTAGACTACAATAAAAATTAACTCATGATTTTCTCAATGTCAAAATCTACTTAAATAATGTTTGTTTGTGTATATGGTGAAAGTTGCTTTCCCTTTTTCATGAAAGAAAAATCTTCTCTTCAAATAAGTCTAATAAAATTTTGGCCTCAACCATGCAAAAGTTGAAAAATGACAATTTAAAGCTAAGATTTGAAAAATAACACACAATTTTGCTGGGATTATGATAGAAATTATGTCAAACTTGCAAAAAAAACTTAAAGATTTCTGAACTTACGTGTGGCAGCAATAAGAGCCGGATGTGTTTCAAATGTTACTAAAGGTATAGGCAATAATCTGAGGTATAATTTAAGAGTACCAGCAATTACATTAATATTTTCATATGCTTCAGGACTCAGATCTGCTTGATCCCCATCTAAAAAAAAATGCATAAAATTTCAGATCAAAGTAATTTTCAACAACAAAAAGTATTTAAAAAAACACTGAAATATTTAAGAGCAAATATATTTCACGCTATTTCCTAGGATTTTATGTAGGTATCTCCTTCCTGACCGCTTCTGCCACAACCATTGTCACAACGTTCACATATGTGCCAGTAAAATTACAGACTACACCTCACGAACTAATAAAAATTAATATAGTAATGCAGAAAGTACAAAAGAAATAATGCATAAAAAAATTGTTTGAACTCTGAAACAAGTCAAAAGAGTAAAAAAAAAGCCAGAGAAGTACATGTTTTGGTTAGCTGGATAGCATCCATTATGTCTTTTTTCTTCGCATAAAATGTACTTGCACTACACTTCTCAATATATTATTTTTCAAGAAAAACAGTTTCTCACCTCGATCAAGAGCCATTTTTAAAGATTCAATTTCTTCTGCAAAACCAGAAACACGGTAAAGTCCTTCAGCATCTACACCACGTCGTTCAATTTCAGCAATGCATTTATCAACAACAAATGGACGAGTTGTTTTATGAGCTCGCACTAAAGTGGTGAGATCTATACCAAACACTCCTCGTAAATGCTTCAAATCGGGACAACAATCGTGAGGTACCTTCTCTGAACATTTAGCATGGGCACTGAATCCACAATCTGGGCAGAATAACAGCATTAGTCAATTTGGTGACTGCTTCAATACACAATGGACGGGATTAATATTTTTTGGATTACTTAATTTTGATGATGATAAAATAATCAAGTCATAATATAAGTAGGGTAATTACTTTAAAAGTTATAATCAGCTTATTCAAATTAAAAAGTAAATTCATCAAGAATAGGGTACTTACCATCACATTTGACACCTTGAGCAGTAAATCCCCATAAAAAATTACCACAAAATTCACACCAATTCAACCCTTTAAAAGTATGTACTTTAAAAGAATGCGGTTTGTCATATTCAATTACTTCTTTCGGAGGTTCCACTATCTCACTGTGTTCCCGTTCACTTGCAAGAACAGCTGCTGAAGCAACAGCCTGAACTTCATACTTGCGAGAGCTTTGTCCGCTAATGACACGTTTTATTTTAAGTTTATTTAAAGTCATATACGGGCTTTTTTCATAACAGTTAAATCTGTCCATTACTTCAAGAAAAGGAGCAGCATGTTCATCGAAATATAATGTAACAAGACCATCTGCCACCAAATCATGCACAGAATCAAATCTCTTTCCCGTTTCCTTAACATAATGCTGTCCATCATAAAAAAGTTTGTAGTGTTTGAGCTTATTACCAAATCTAGTACAGAAATAAAAATAATATAAAATAAAAAGGACTCATAAATTAAAGCAAAGATAATGTTTATATATCCAGAAGAAGAGAAGATTATACATCATACCTGAAAGAAAGTGTATGAAAATCATTATCAGGATGACTTTGCCTGACTATATATGCTCCTTCCTCAATAACAAGGGCAGCTGCTTCAATATGAGACAGAACCCCATGAAATTCAGAGCCATAAAAAGGAGGGCAAGATGGAATGTTATCTTTACATTCCACAGGTTTTGGACAAGGAGCTTCTTGTTGAAGTTTATATACTGGGGGAAAAGGAACATTAAGTAATAAAAGTCATTATGGTCCTATATTAAACCTGTCACTCAATTAACTTACGATTTGGATTCCATACATATCTGGTAGGTGAAACAGTACTCTCTTTGTTGTGAGCAACATCAGTGTACAAAGACATCTTTGAAACGCTAGTAAGAAGATTCTTGAAGCAAATAGTTCTACAAACAGGGCAACACGATAAAAATCTCACTTAATAACAATATGTGCATTTCTCACTTAATACCGTTCCAGGATTGAGTAGTGAATCTTCCCACTTCCTTTTATCATTACTTAAATCTATAGCTCAAAAAGGGATTCGTCACTCCTCCCACATCCTCTTTGCCTCGAATCCGCATCCTCGCTTCACCACAACAACCACAACCACAAGCCGACACTGTGCACTATATACGTACGTAACCTACAACTTTCCGACTTTATTGCGTACAGTACGATACAGAACTTGCCATGTTGAAAATCAAGACGATCAAAAAGAAAAAAAAGAAGTCGAGATCCGAACGAAATTGTGAACAAATGAGCATCAAACCCAGAGTTAACTGTCAAATAAATACACACGCACGTCAATAAACCTTCTGAAATTTTAAATGATTGTCCATTAGAGAAGTTAAATAACATATTTAGATAAATATACACGGTTTAATTTCCAAATTCGAATTATTCAAATCGAATTGGGTTTCTCATAAGTTTAAAGACCCCTCCTGAACTAGCTGGTACTAGATTCCATCGGTAGGAGTATTAGTGTGGTAGGGGTGACCGAATCTTTTACGACATCCTCCATACTTTCCAACTACGCCTGAAATCCAGAAATCTTCGTCGCGAGACGATACCAGCTGATTCGAAAACAGATTCCGAGCTTCTGTGCTCCTTTCATTGGAATCCCAGAAGGTTTTATATAACTTTTCCATTATGCAGGGAATGAGTTTTTCGAGTCTGAAGAAACATCCAGCGGTAAGGCAATTTGAAAAGTTAGAAGATGAGAAAAATTATTCACATTAGCAATATTTATTTATAATTCCATAATTGCAGTTGATTCCGCTCTACGTTTGCGTCGGAGTTGGATGTCTGGGTGCTGGGTATTATATGTTGAGATTGGCGACTCGTAATCCTGATGTGACCTGGAGCAGGAAGAACAACCCTGAGCCTTGGCAAGAATATTCCAATAAGCAATATAAGGTATAGAAGTTGATAATTTTTTAAAATTATAAGTTACGATTGACGTATGTAATTGTTTATTAATGTTTCGTTTCATTACAGTTCTATTCACCTGTTCGAGACTACTCAAAAATTGAAAGCCCAGCTCCCAAGTTCTAAGCTTTCTTGCAGTGTGTTAGTGAACATTCTCATCGGTGACAATATAGAAAGAATCTCAATTAAGACTCCTAAGTCAAAGTATGGAATTGTAGTTGTATGATCTGTTTTCTTGAATCTTCTAATGTAAATTTATGTAATTTTATTGAAATAAATTCAATGTATTAAGTTATATTGTGAAGTGTGACAAATTTTCCATTCTCTTATTTATCTGAGGAATGCACATTCATTAAAAGCTTTTTGGATTTATTTTTGGGGAAAAGTTTAACAATTTTCTTTAAAAGAATGTTTTTAAAATATTGAGAATGTATTTTTTTTGTCAGGTGTTTTTCTCCAATTTTCATTGTAATATTGACATTATAGGAGTAAAGGATGTCAAATAAGACAAAATCTTAATTTCTTCACCTTAGTGGGTTTTTTTTCTTCAGCTTCATTGTGTTGCACTCTTCCACCTCTCTCCATCAGAACAACTTAAATGGGCTCTAATGACCTCGATGTTGACGAGCCCTAAAGCCCCAACAAAAAAAAAACTTAATAAAAGTCTTAAAATATTCACAAACTTATTTTGAACATTCAAATTTAGTATACTTTGTAGCTTATAAAATAGATAAGAATATACTTCATGAATTTATGAATAAGAAAAAATTTCTATGACATAATTATTTGTATAACACACACACACAAATATCCTTCATTTACTGTAATTTAATAATTACCAGCAACAATAATTTATCTCTAGGTCCCTTGCAGGGCTCAATATCTTGGTGCCTGGGACAAAATGTCTTTTTGGCAGAGTAACAGAGTCATTAAACATTTTAAAAATATTTATATTAGGGAAATAATTATAAATGAATTTGAGAGGATTTTGATGTAATTTTATCAAGAGAGAAGTTGTTCTTTTTGAAACTATAACATTTGGCTAAATAGTCTAAGATACTGTCATTATGTTATTTGATAGCTCCCTGGTATTTCAAAGATAAACTTGCCTTAATAGAAATTAAAGAATTTTTTTCTAAATTTCAAGATTTTGGTCAAAATAGACCTGGCAGATTCTATTTATTATTGTTGTTGAATTTGTTAATGGGAATTGTAGTGTGCCATTGAAGCTTATCTGCATGGAGCAATAGGAGGTAGAAGTTGGGTGGAAGGCTATTGTTAGTAGATGGGCCGCTTAGCTGGGTTTACCAACAACTTGGCCCACGTGGAGGGGTTAGTAGAAGTGGTTAGTAATAGAATTATTGATACTAGGAGGAGCAGGATAGAGGAAGGAAGGTTTGCTTTTCAGTAGTCACAGCTATATGAACTGGGACATTAATGTGAAAAGCTACAAATTTTTTCTGGCCCCACTGGGAATTGAACTGGGGATGACTTAGTGAAGAGTTTGAATGCTACCACCTGAGCCACCAGAGGGGCATCAATAACCTTTACATAACGTGATTAAAAGAATTACTAATCTACATTAAAAATCATATATATTCATAATGTTGGAAACTTATCTTTATACTCTTACTGAGCAAACTTCTATAGATAGCTGTTTAGAGACGTGTCTGTATTGTCTTGCGAATAAAAGAGTAAAGCCTAGAGCAACAATTTGAAGATAACTTGATTAAATAGGTTACTTTTCATTAAATTATATCAAATTTCTTTGATAAGGTGAAAACCATTGGATCAGTGGGCAAGCAACAGTGCACTCAAGGACATAGCCCGAGGGGGGTCTAGAGGGTCAGGACCTTCCCAATTATACTGAAAAATTAAACATTATCTTGAATAAAGGTATAAAAAGGATTGTTGGTCTAATGCAGGTGTCAATGATTTGAGTTGGCACTGAGTGTATATTAATATAAAAATTATGAAGAAAATTAAGTTTTAGCCATTGTAAGAGATTATTTCATTTACACCAGTTTCACAAAATCCTGGCTACGTATCTTGTATACCCATCTACAATCTACACAGAGAAATATTTTCATATACATGGGAAATTGTCTTTTTAATTGTATTTTGTGTGATTTTAATAGTTACAATTGCTTAGTAATCGTTTCAGAATCATTTTAGCTATATATATATTATGTTAATATAACTAATGAAAATAAAGTTTGTTAAATATTCTGGTGATGTATTACTGAATATTACTCTTTTTCTTTGTTCTTTTTTGTTTTGTGGGAAGACACATTAAAGTTCTTTTAACAAAAAAAACCTCTTTGATGAATTTACAGTCCAGTACAAAAATTGGGGAAAAATTCCATAAATCTATTTCCAAAATCATGATGCTGAATGACATTTTGCTGCGACATAGAGGAAACCATGTTAAGTAGTGAAAAAGTTTAATTTCAAGACACACATCAATGACCTCATGAAAATTAAATTTGAACACCTTTACTGAACAACCACGAATACATATTCCTATCCTTATCATCATCCTTAAACAAGTGAAGATCTCACTATCAAGTCAAATTGTTACATTTCTGCTTCTTGCAGTAACAGAAAGAAATTTCATTAAATTTAATGGGATTAGTCCTTTACATTCACTTCTTTTCCCATACAAAACAATGCAAAGTATATACATACATTCCTATAAGTTTTCACACCACGCCACTGAAACAGAATACTTAAAAGAATTTTCATTTGAGTTTGCCAATACTTCATGGTTTTAACGATTTAAGACTGTAAACAACAAATCAAAAGTTTCATAAGCATAATTTGAAAACTTACTTAACACTATCACCACCCTAATCCAATGGTTCCAACAAAATGAACTCTCAATAAACACATACAAAACTTACATAGTTTCTTTCCATAATCCTCATTCATCTAAACAGCACACACCTAACATCGAATTTAATGGTAACCACCTCATCTTTCAACAAACAATAGTTTCTGGGGTTTACTATACAAGATAACACGAAATGGAACTGTGACATAGAAACACTGAATATGAAACTCAACACAATAATCTATGCCATCAGAGTTCTAACAGCAAATTGCACAACAGATACTAAACAAATGTCCATTCCATTCTAAAATATGGTATAATATTTTCAGGACAAGCACCAAAAACAAAACAAGCTTTTAGGTTACAGAAGAGAATAATAAGAACAATTACGAACACTAATAGACTTTTTTCATGTAAACCATTATTTGGAAAGTTGAAAATACTTCCACTGCCATGCATGGAATACTGCCATGCATGCACAACACTTGACACACCAGAAATATCCATCAACAACAGATAACATCCACTCTTAGCCAAAAGAGCACTCATAATGCAGGTATACAGCTATATAATGCATTACCACTAAACCTTAAAAACATAAATACATTGAACTTATTCAAAACAATTCTTACTACAGAAACTACTACAATGTACAAGAATTCCTCAATGACAATAACTAATGTATGACATACAATCTGTTGCAGGTAATTATTAGAACAAAATGCAACGGTGACCTATGATGCAGGAAAAAATCTAACAACATTAAATTATACAGTTTTAGCACAAATATAGACCTTGACATAAATTAATAAAATAAAAGTAAAAGGACAGAATTCCTACCATAGATATCTAATAACCCTACACTAAATAAATATTAATATTCTATAATAGTAGAAAATAATTGTATTTTTATGTTAACTTCTACTTAGCTTAAGTTTAATGAATGTGGTTCAACGTATCAAAGTTATTATATTGCTGTTATTCTTATATGTAAATGATGTTGTTGTTAATACTATGACTTGCCATACATCATTGCTATGATCTAGTGATTCAATAAAATATTAATATTATTATTATTATGATGTCGAGAGGTGGCTAGAAATTGTACTTGGAAGAAAAAATCAAATTGAAGTTTAGGTTTCTATCCTGTATCCATCTGGGCCACAGGTGGATTTAGGTATAGGCAATATAAGCAATAGCCTAAGTGTGCAAGATTTTAGGGGTTCCAAAAGAAACGGAAAAATTACATCATTTGGAGAAAGAGTTTGATTTCTATATACGTGTCGCTTTTTTTTTTATGTTCTCTTCAAAAATGATATTCAAAATTTTTGTTAGATCAACAAAGATTCTCTACAAATTTTATGAAAATTACATTAATATTTAGAATATATGTACATAAAATCTGATCTCAATGGGCGCTATATTTACTACAGGCTAGGGGTGCCAAACTTTCAAATTCTCCACTGATCTGGGCTATGAACATCTATAATAAATAATAATAAATTTATTGTCAAAAAACCAGTACAAACTGCGTATGACCTACAAACTGCGTATATCTGTTTTCTGCACTGCAGAATAAGATATACTGCTGCAAATTTTGCGTATCAACTAAATCCAGTGACTCCAACAGTAGTATTCTGTGTATCTGGAAAAGAAAAGCATCAAAGATTTTAGACAGTACCAAGGGTTTGAATTAGTGCTACAATTTCAAAACACTTTTGGTTATATCATTACAACTTAGAGATTATTTTCTGAATATGTATTACATTTGAACCTATCACGATCTCTTGTGTGAACGCCATAATCAAACATATTAGCTCTAAGAATTATTACAATCTATTTTGATCAGCATACTTGTAATTTTTATTTCAAATTTGGAAAATATCTTAATAAACCCAAAGAGTTGAATACCAAGGAAAAGAGTATATTTATTGTTGTACCAAGATACTTCCATCACTATTTTATTACTTTCAAAATCTATTTTAAAATGAAATACACAAATTAACTTAAAAACTAAATTTGATAACAATGATTTTCCTAGGTCTATAAAGATAACTATTGCTCCACATTTCATTAAAAAATCAGGAAAGGTAAAAAATATAAGAAAATTGGCCAAGAAAATGTATGAATATCTAAAAATACAATAATTGAAAGAACGTTATCAAGGGAATAGGTAGAAGAGATATCACTCAAGTCAGAAAATACATATTGAAAAATATTTATTGTATAAAATAAATTATGCACTTTTATACACAGTAACTTCTATCATGACATCATGGGAAGCAATAAAAAAATTTCTGTAAATACAATTATTGTTACAGATAAACAACAAAATGGTAAAAAACATTTTCATTGGAAGTAAATTCAAAAGTTCACAAAACCTTGGGTTCAGCACTCTGTCAATTTGTATGATTTTTCTGAAACTTCACTCAATATCAGAATCCTCCTTGTCTGCCTTCTGAAGTAACTTCCACTGTTCTGCAGCTTTCAGAGCTTCTGTGGCAATTTGTCGGATCTTGGACCTATCTACTTCTTCATCTTTGAGCATGGAGAGAGCAAGAAGTAATTCTATGACATCTGTCTCTGCCAAGCGTTCAGCAACTTCTTTACTACTTTGCATTAGATTGCTCACAAAGGCAACTCCTCTATGCTGGATCTCCACATCGTCAGATGCAAGCACCATTCGCAAGGACTCATGCCAGGATGTCGCATCAAACACCTTCTTACAAATTTTCTTGCTCATAGAACTCATAATTGCTAATGCTCCAGCAGCAGCCTTCACTGTGTCGGGATCTTCTTCACCACACAGTAAAACAAGAAATTTGGTGCGGTCATTATTTCCTTCATACATTTTCACCACATCTTCAGACATTGCCAAATTTGTAATGACTTGGGTGGCAGCTCTACGGAGCATTTCATGTTCTTCATACATGTAAACTTCTACTTTTGCCACACCGCCTTCCTTCACAATTCGTTTCCTCACGGTATCATCCATTCCAGCCAAATTGCAAAGAGCCAACAATGCTTCAAAATTTTCCAATGCAGAACACTCAGAATGCAACAAAGCCAAAAGGGGACGAACTACTTCCAGAGATCGCTGTCCAGGGAATGCTACTTCAGGGTTGATTGTGATACCAATGCGAGCTAATGCCTGCGCAGCCTGTTTTTTTCCTTTGTCCGTCCCATCTAAAGCCAGTTTCAAAAGGGCTTTCGCCCCACCTTGTTGAACCACAAGTCCTCTCAGATCTTGTAAAGAACATAATGCATTGAACACGCGAGATATTAATTCCTTACTATTAGCACTTTCAGTTTTTGACAAAGCAACTAATGCACTTGTCACTCCTTCTTTGGCTAAAACTTCTAGTCGTTTGTTCACAAAATCTGGGTCATCTAACTCGTGTTCCTGAGGTATATGGTGCTTTGCAAACTTGGCTATTTCCACCATTTCTGGAATAACTTCTTGTATTTCATAAGCATTTGCCAAATTCACCAAAGTTGTTACAACACCAAACACTGCTGACTGGTTTCCAGTCCTTGCTAGTTCCATCATGCATTGAAGAGCTTGACGATCCTCAGTAAGTTTCTCTTTCACATCTGCATCCAAAGTTAAATACGATAAGCCTTCCACAGCCCATCGTCTCATGTCTTGATCTTTTGCAGGATTAATGAGGAATCGACGGCAAGCTTCTGCTAATTTCCCAGTAGATCCATCAGCAAATGGTCTAATAGATGCATCCGTACCGCCACTGCTACCACATTTACACAAGCCAACTAAGGCCCTTACTCTAATACTGTCATCTTTTGACTGGTATAATTGTTTAAGAATGTTGACTCCTTGAGAAATTATAGCTTTCACTTTGTCTTTTTTCGAAGCAGCAGCAATGATGCATTCACAAGCAACTTTTTGTTGAAGAATATCATCAGTACCAGCCATCACTAAAATCATTTCCATAATTCCTTCTTTAGCCAGAACAGTATTTCCTACGTCAAGAGGTCCTAACAATAGAGTAGTTATTGATACAACTACACGTACTTTTGATTCAATATCAGGCGTCAGCAATTTATCTTTAACAAACTCGCTTATATTGTTTAGGTATCTTTCTTTTGCCTGATCATAATACATGTTTTCATAGATTCTAGCCAAACAAACAGATGCAATGGAGCGGGTTGATTCTGTTATTTCCATAGCAGACTCGTACTTGTATTCTGGGAGTTCACTAGCCACTTCCATTAAACGTTGCAAACCCTTAATTTCAACCAGTCTTTCAGCCCAATCTAATGCAGTGTAATGAACATTACGAGTAATTAACTCAAGTACAGCATTCCTTGCAAGACCAGAAAATGTCCGACTGGTGGTTGTATAAATTAAACATGACAGAAGTGTGTCTATTTCCATCTTATTTGCATTTACACGATCTGCAATTGGTTTACTGTCAGGTTTATTTTCCATTCCAGAGAATGCGTTGAGCACTGATTGTATACAGTACTGAGCAGCATTAACTTGCTCTTCTTTAGGACTGTTCAGAACTTCAAGAAACCATGGCATACCCAATTCCTGAATAACGAGTTTTGTTCGTTCTTCATTGTGGACACACAATTCACTGATAACACGTATTGCATAAACTATTATTTCATCCTTTTTCTCATATTTCAGTAAACGAGATATCTTCTGAACAACTCCTTCTTTAAACATCAAATCTGCTCCAGCTCGTTCACGGGAAAGAACAAGTAGATTTTTAATTGCAGTTTCACGTTTATCAACTTCGGCTTCCAAGTCAAAAGCAATACTAAACATCTGCGAAACTTTATTACTGGTCTGTGCTCTTTCATTCATTCTCTGTTGTACTATAAGATGAAGTCTCTCCAAAATAGGTTGTATTGCTTTGTTTGTAGGATCAACAGTATGAACCTGTCGAGCATCCCGGTATGCCTCTTCATACCTCTCAAGATTTTCTAAAGCTTGACACCTTCTGAAAAGTGCTTTAGGGTCATTAGGGATGATTTCAAGTGCTGAAGAACAATCTTCATATGCCTTCTGATTTTCATTCTTCTTCAAAAATGCTGCAGCTCGGTTCTTCAAGTAAACGGCCTTCTCATTATTGTCTTCTTTCGTTCCTTTGATAGCTCTACTGTAACACAGAATTGATTTATCCCAATCACCTTCTTTAAATGCAGCATTTCCTTCTTCTTTCCACTGCTGCGGTTCCGGAGCATCCATCTCGGATGAGTTCGTCATTTTCACTAATGAATAATGAAGTATGCCAAAGACCTTTTGAATATATAAGAGCAGACACCAAACTTACTAGGTAGCACTAGAATCTTCTCTGATATTCTCACACAATCGTATATGTATTCTATTCCTGGGCGTTTGGTCCGAAAGTGTAACACAGTACAAAAATAGACTACGCTTGACACATTTAAACATTATACCACGTTGTCTTTCGGGCTACCTCAATCTAACAAATCACTATAAAGATTGTCTTTTGCCATTCTTTTTTAGGAATTTAATATAAATATAATTGTTTTTAAGTGTAGACAGTTCGTAACTTGCTTACACTACCTCTCGTTATTTCTTCTTCTAACAACTCACTTCGAGTTTACAACAGCCAAATTCCCTGATGATCCAATTAATTCAAGAAAACAGATACCAGTAACTATTCATGGTGGAAACATTTAGTCTAATCATCGTTCTACTGCACAGTGATCACAGCTGCACATGTGGATGGATAAGGTACATGACCACTGCATGACCATATGCCGCTCCTGCTTCGGAGGGTGAGCAGGGATTGGCCAGAATACAATCGGTGGCGTGGCAGCATGGAGACTGACGGTATAAAATACTTGCTGTCCGCTCGTTAATTGACCTGCAATTGACGAATGCAGCGAGTAATCGGTGGGCGAGGTTGGTCGTGTCCTGGTCGTGTCTACAGATTCCTAATGATCTGTGGTCGAGGCAACATCCGTTCACTCACACAGAACATGAGAAACTTAATATTGATTAATTGAATTTCATCGATCTACTCGCGGATGGATTTAAAATCAGGTAAAATAAAAACTCATCTAGGATGAACTACCACAAAAGGAAAGAAAAAACTTTTTTCTTCTCTAAAAGTGCGAGTATTGCTAATTTGACTATATTAACCACCATTTTTTAAACATGCATACTCATGTGAATTTGAATTTCATCATTTCGTTGGACTTCGACTTTTCGGCGAGGCTCGTGTTTTAAAAAATAACGAATTTTTTTTATCCAGGAGCTCTGAATGTATGTGCATCCATTTTTCTTCAACACTGCTGACACTTAGCCACATATATTTGATCACATAACAGATTTTCTGCGAACTTTTAACACATCTCTCGTTGCCGATTTAAGAATAAGAATTCGTCCATATACTAGATTTACAACTCAATTGATTTGCAGGAAAATTCATACGATCTTCGAAATTATCAGTGAAAATTGTCATTATTTGTCACGTGTAGGCATGGTGTTAAGGTGTATTAAGACCATGCTTTCTGCTGAACGTCACGATCAGTCACGATGAAACATGAAAGATGATCAATCAAAACAGATGCAGTTTGAATGGGATTTCAAAGTGGGAGGTTCAAAGTGGCTCCAAGTTTGCAACCGTAATTATTATCAATCCACTGATAAAAGAATCGGGTATCAGATTATGGATTGTAATAAAGAATCAGAAAATTAAATGTCCTACAATATATCAGATTTTATGTTTAGTCTACTCCGACACTAGATACCGTACAACCAGAGTATGTGTATAACCGTACACTTACATCAGTGACAGTTGTCACCCATGACATTGCGGAATCTAAGATCCGTCAGAACACGGCAGGAACACGGTGACCTGGCGGCGACGGTCTACGCTGGGGTCTACGGTGCTCGACGATACTCATTTCTCAGACCACTCAAACAAAGATTGACGTACAGTGTGACATAACTCGTTTTGTAATCTATTCGTACTTTGAAGCCTATTGTCAGTGCGCGAAGTACTGTCGTCAATATTCTATGAAACGTAAAAGGTAATTCAGGAACTTATTATTCTCTTACAAACTTTATAGATGACACTATTTACTTACTCTCGAGATTTAAATGTACATTTTATCCCTCTCATGTAACTTTGAAGCAAGTGAAGAAAAACTAAAATTCTTCACAATCAAGTCACTACAGAACTTCATACAAAATGTCTGCATTTTGGGAAGAATTTTATTCCTCGCACCCAGCACCGGTAGATTTTGAGGAAAGCAAGAAACATCTTCAAGAGTTCACAGCATATATTAAACATCCCCGAAAAATTGCCCTAATCACGGTAAGCTTCCATCTAAATACTACATGTTCTGCAAATGTAAAACATTATAGTCATGTTATGACTTCCTTCCCTGTGACAGCCTTCCTCCTACCAACTTCCGAGGTCCTGGTTTCATTTTCCAGCCATTTGTATTGACTGAAGAATGCATTCCAGTCAGGAGGGACCACTGTGCCTCTGGAACACAATACTGTACGATTCGTCGACAATTTCAGCGCTGGAACGAGAGGTTCAGCGTCAGCTGAGTACTTTCTTCAGGAAGGATACGCTGTTATTTTTTTGTACAGGTATTACAATCACTCCCTATTTAAGATACCATATACTGTTTTCTGAAATTAAATTTTCTATTTCTTTCAGATTAAAATCTCTTGAACCCTTTGTAAGGCATTTCACTGGTCAGAAGTTCCTTGATATACTTGAGATATCCAAAAATAATGGCTCACATTTGATTAATGGTAAGCTATATATTAAAAATTACTATTTATTTGGTTAAGTATCATTTTTCTTTATGTATGAAAATTTTATCTCATTTAGTGAAAAGTGAACTCACTGAAGAGGTGCTCCCAATTTTACAACAATATAAAAATGTAAAATCATCAAATCTGCTACTGAGCATTGGTTTTACTTCATTGTCAGATTACTTGTGGCTTTTAAGGGCAGCCTGTGAACTTTTAGCGCCTTTCAAATCATCTGCCTTACTTTACTTAGCTGCTGCTGTATCTGATTTCTATATTCCTTCAAATGAAATGGTAAATGTCATATCAAAAATATAATGATGTGTTATATGGATCACAAATATTTTTGTAACTAGAATTTTCTATACTAGCCGACACACAAGATGCAGTCCGATTCTGGACCACCCACTATTTCTTTGCAACTTGTTCCAAAAATGCTGAAGCCCTTGGTGAGCTTTTGGGTTCCTAATGCTTATGTAATATCATTTAAACTGGAAACTGATGATAATATTTTGATCAGTAAAGCCAGAGGAGCTCTCAAGAAATACAAACATAAAGTTAGTCCTTATGTAATAATATGTAATATAAATAAATTTTCCTCTATTTCATTGTTCCTGTTTTTCATTTATTTTTAGATGGTTATTGCTAATCTTCTCCAATCTCGAAAACATAAAGTAATTATTGTTACGTCAAGCTCTGCTACTGACCTACAACTGAGCAGTGAACAAATAACAAGTGGGTTGGAAATAGAAAAGATGATAGTGACATTTGTAACAGAAAAACACAAAGAATTTTGTGAAACCAACTAATTTTTATTTTTCGAAATGTTTTATCTGCCTTCGTACAAAATAATTTTGTTTTAATTCCAAATAAATATTTGTACTACTTTGAGAAAAAATGTTAGAAATTCTTGAATAATAAAAAAAATCTATATTGTTGATAAATTTTGTTTTTTATTTATTAGGGTTATTTTTAAACATACCCTTATTAATGATTCCAAATAAGTGCTCATGAAAATTTATTCTATGCATTTTCAGAAATGTGATCCTTGAATCCATGGGGTCTTAAGTTTAAATTCCTGGAATTTGCAGTATCGGAATAAAACTTTGAAATTTTGTTTAAAATACTCATTGTCAAAAATAAATTATAGTCATAATTAATATAATTATAAAAGTGGAGTGTGTGACCAATGAATTATTATTATAATTTATTGTAGTGACTCTACTGTGAATTCCTGAAATAATTTATGTCTCATTGGCAAAATTAACTTTGTGGTGTTGTTTTGCCAGCTCACTACAACACATTTGTATATCGATGACAGTAATTGAAATTATGAATATGTTTGTATTAACACTGAAATATATTAAGGGGTTCACACTATTTCTAAATAGAAAATGCCTCAATTTTACAATTTATTCTTTCTGATTAATGTCCTGAAGTGTAGCTTTTTCTGAATGTTTTGTCAACTTGGTAGTAACATTTAGTCCTTACGTACTTTACTTTCAGTAACATGCATGTCCTACAAGTTACAAATGTGTTATTTATTTATGTTAAGTATTATTTTCATGACAGATAGTCGCATCATTAGGTCTGCTTCTCCCCCTAACCATTATTTTGGAGAGGGAATGTGGAAAGAGAAATTCACCAGAATAAAGAAAATATTTTTTATTTCCCTTTGAAGTAGGTTATGAAATAAATTTCAAAACTTACAAACTACATATGACCACACACAGGACAACAAACTAATTTTCTCACAGAAGCAAGCAAGGGATGATACTTGCAATTTCTATCTAGGGCCCTGAGGTTGTGGATTTTTCATGCCCCAAGGAAAATGGCTTGTGCTTTCCGAAAAAAAAAGAATTAAAATCCTTAGCTACTTGTTAAGATATCCATGTAATATCAAATAGTACAAAATAGTTATATAATGAACTCATACTTAAGTGGTGGTTTATTTTTGGTAGCAGGTGTATGTGGCAGATACATATATTACTTTGCTCTATAGTAGCTCTGTTGTTACTCCCCCCCCCCCCNAGATAGTATTATTAGAGGAAATAATTTTCAAAACTAAAATGCAAACCAAACGGCTCATTTATTTAGTTTCAACAGCAAAGCTTCATCTTATGAACTGCGTGGATCAAATGATCTTTGGTGTGGTAAAATAGCTCATTTTACAATCCAACTCTTCAGTTCACAATGAAAACAAAAAGCTTGTTACTTTGGTAACAGAAAAATTGCATATAAGCGACCTTGTTTTGAAGCCACAAGCACCCCAATAAAGCATTGCTACCCTAAATTCCAAGTCCTTTCTAACACAATGCCTTAATACACAAGCCTATTGTTTCAACAAAATTGGTTGAAACGGGTGCCATACAAACAAGAGGACCTAACCAGTTACTTCAAGTTAAGTAAGCATGATCATCCCAATTCTCAGGTATTTCATCCATGGTTTAAGAACATTCATTAAAGTTGTATTGGAAGTATATTCAATATCACTAGTACTTTCTTAGTTTAATTAATACGGAATAATTCAAGTTGTCTTCATTGCAGGTTTGAATTTGGTTTACGTGACTCATTGTCAAAGTGGTAAACAAAAAACGTTGGCTAAATTTTACATCAATAATGTTGATTACCATGTTGAAATAATGCAGATGAAGGTATTCCAAATAAGTTATTAAAGCGAAAATAATTTAACGTATAATTTTGCATTGAAAACCAGTTTCAATCATTTTTTTATACTCGAAGGGAGGAGGGGTGCTCCTAATATAGATACATCTTTGAAATAAGTACTTTTTACTTATTTCTAATATTTTAGTGAAGTGAGAAAAGTAGGGTAAATAACTGGGTGAAGATTTTCATAAAACCCTTTTTCCATCCATAAAAAATGTTGCAAGCAAAATATCACTAGTTTTAATAAAACTAGAGCATTGCGTTGTAGCATACAAGTACATCAATATATCATTTCCAAAATATCAAGTAAAGAAACAGGAGACTAGCTTCCAACGAAACAGCCTACAAAGAAATGAAAATCTCGAAACATCTAATCAGAACACCAAAGACAGAATCATCAGAATAATGGGATTCAGACCAAGAAAAAAAGTTGTTCTGAAAGAATGAATAATTACTGGGATATCAAGAAACAAAAATTCCTTTATATAAAGTTGACTAAAGTGGTCCAATGAAGGTCATAAAATATTAATAATAAATACATCCAAGATTTGAAAGGAAAGCCTTTTATGAATGTTTGTATGTAAAATCCAGAAAAATCGTAAGTTTTATATAAAATGTAGTTACATAGCTAAAAGTGTTAAAAGAGTGATCCAATGGTATAAATGTTTCAACAGTTCTTGGGTAATACTAAGAATACATTATTACATGTCAAACATGTATTGAGTGTTAACTCATATTTTGTAAGTTTTGAGAAAAATGGATTTCATATGTTTAAGTAGTTTTTGGTTTCTCTCATTAATTTATTTATTTCCAGTAAACCTGGCTTGATGGAACAGGTTTCGTTGTTTTTTTAGGTTGGGGCTTTAGGGCTCGTCAACATCGAGGTCATCGTTACCCTTATGGATGATAAGTGCAACTCATGTTGACAGATTTTCTTCAAATTTAGTCACCAGCAGCCATCAATTCACTTGCTCTTATGACGCTTTTCTGTTCTTTCAGCATCGATCAACATGGAATGAATATTACCTTGTCTTTGTTATGTTACTAACACCAAATAGTCACTCTTAAGACTACTATTAATATTTATGGCCTGCAAACAAGCAAGTTTCAAGGGTTATAGAAGTTGGCAATTCTTGCTCAACAGCCAAACACTATTTTCGGTGAAGTTGCAGAACTGTCAAATTGTCCATGCAGCTTACTCAAAATTCAAATTTACATATAATTTCTGGTATAGTAAAAATATTCATAAAGAGACTTTCAAAAAATGTAATTACACTTTTAATTATTCTTCACTTGGTAGTACACTGAGAACTCCATTGAAAACTGTTTCAGACAAAAATGCAACCAGAGACCCACTCATTAAATATTAACAATGCACATTAAGAACTCAATTCAATAACAAACAGTTTCAATCGACCAAAAAGAAATCAAACACTAATCAGAATAGGTTTTGCAAGTCTGCATATTCATCTTGTAGAAGGATAGTTAAGCCTGTATCATACATGAAATTTCTTCAAAATTAGTAAAAAAGGAAGTAATTAAAAGCAAAGGAAAAATGAGAACTTTATTTCCAGTAGTATTTTATTTTTATCTTCACAAAGCCAAACAAAATTTATGAAATAGTAATGATCATAATCAGCGTTTCCTGCGCAATTGCAATGTGTTTCTGCGCTTCCAGGCGGCTCTCCTGGACCCTCCAATGGTCTGACTATACCGGTGTCCCTTTCCTAAACCTCTGGACTTCCTTCCAGCAGATGTCTTGCCACGCATTTCACGATGTTTATGCACTGCATTGCATAACCAATTCACCTTAGGATCATTACGGACAGCCTGTAAAATAATAATGGAGAGGAAAATGACAGACAAAAATTCTTAATTGCAGAATTTCATTCTTATATTAACTATAAATATTTCACTGCGCTGAGAAACTAAGGAAGCGACTAACTTAACATTTAACAAATACAATAATAAATTCCGAACAAGTTCACACCAAATTGGGGGATATTTAGTTATTTACCACATCACATAATACAAAGACAATATAATTATTTATACTAGAGGTAAAATAAATTACCTGTAGGTAGGGTTGGAAAACTAACAAACTCAACTTAAAACTATAAACAAACTAATAAATTAATGTAATTTTGCCTCAGTTTATAGAGGCAAAATGTGAACTTCAGCATCTTTGGGAATGTTACTACTACAAATTCCAGCTGCCCAAAAAGATACGATTTTAATACTAATATAATTTTCATTTATTCTTACATTTCATCCCTTTCCCAAAGAGTATATTCCCTCATAAGTGATGGTGGACTTAAGCAGCATTGAGACTGACTGCTCTTCTGTCTCAAAAAACTTGCGTATTCAACAGCAATATTGGTTGTTAGTCAATTATTTTTACCTGTTCCCACACCAACCCAGGGATGCTAGGAGTATATTATCTGCCATGTGGATTGATTGTGAACTTACATAGCATCGGAGACATCCTCACCCATCTCCACAGCACCAAAATGTATTATTTCGAATTGAATATCAGATCTTTCCATATTTTTTACATGCCACCCTCTTACCCCTCCAGTTTTTGTCAGACAGCCAGTAATCTGTACCAAGTTTGGTTGAAATTGGCCCAGACACTTCAGAGTTATGGTGGGCTACATGCATACTACATTTCAACTCATTTCATCCCATTACCGGTAGATTTTCATAAAATTATTTTAGATGTGTCTACCTTAAAAACAACAGTCCTGCAACCATTCTAGTTTGTAGGTTTTAAACTTTCTGAGATTTCAGTCAGTGAATGGCATTTCATTTTTATATACTTAGATTTTCAGTAAGCTAGTTTGAAATTTTTGCGATGAACTTATATTGTTTGAGAATGCACAACCCCAAGCTATCAACCATAATTAACAATACTACGGAAAAATGCATACTAAATTTAACATAATGCATCAGATAATGTGTAATTAGATATTTTGTGAAAAATAAAAATTGGGTGGTGGTTTAATTACTCATTTTTTCCCACAATAAAAACAATTACTCAGCTCAATAATTCTTTTATAAAATTAATACATTATGTAAAATATTATACTATTTTTCACAGTTATTTACAATTGTTACCATAAAATCAAGTAGAAACTACAAGAGTTACTTGGTGTTTAAACCAACAACATACCGTGTCCTTCAGAATCAAGAGGCAATAATCCTTAGCTTTAACAAGGTTAATAATAGAAGACTTTTGAAGAGTAAATAATATTTAAAAATAAAAGGCCAATTGCAGTTTAATGCCACATCAAGGAGTAATACACTCACGACACCACAACAGAAGAAGATTCTAATTTAATAACTTCATTCCGTTTTACTATGAACAGATAATTCAACACATTGATATCTGACTTGTTAATAGAGGTTTTGGTCCTGTTTATTATCTTCTAGAGGTTAGAAGTGACAGTGTTAATGTTATGTAATTAACAAATGTTCCCACAAATTCCATTCAGTACTTAACATATTTACTCAAATCTATCTATTATAGGAGGAAAAACTTATTAAAAAATTGAGTAAAGCTTGCTTCACACGATGCATTTTGCACTCCATTCCAGCATGCTTTTTTTGCTTCCAATGACCTTTGATGTCTGTGATTCAGACAGCTGTGATGCTTGTCCTGCTGTGTTGGCTTCACACGATGCCTTTTACCGCAACAGTTTTGATTTCTGATGCGTGTATTGACAATTCGGGAAAATGGTTGTGGTTAATGCAGATTGTCCATAGAAGAGATTGAGCAATTAGCGCTGATAAGCTAACTAAAAGAATAATGCAAATAAATGAACAAAATAACATTGTAAGTCAAGTTGTTTGGTGTCATTATATAGTGGCAAATAGTGGAGTGTTCGAAGAATTTTGCTTGATGAGTCGTAATATAACAAAATGTGAAATAAAATGTATTTGTGATATTTTTCTTTAAAGTGATTTCATTTATCGATTACTTCTTTTCTACAATGATTTGTTTTAATGATTGTTGTTCTGACCTTAAGGTTACCAAGCTGCATCACTTAAAATAATGTAAAATTTGTCAGGTAACAATTAACATCAGGTTTGGTTTTGCAATTATTATAAATCAAATATATTAAATGATAACACAGTTGCATTTCAGAATGAATGTTCAATTAAGTTGCTTTTAATAAAGATAATAATAATTAAATAAATTTAATAAAGAAAGCTTATTAATTAGGAAAGCGAAAGTACTGTTTTCATCGTCTGTGACCACTGGTGTGCTAGCATCCAACAGTAATTGTATCATCCATGATTACTTGTTTCAAATAAATTGTATTTGGTTTACTTTAATGCTAATTAATCAGTGCTAGTCCCATTTCGAACGTACCATTAGCAGTCAGTAACGGGACGAGACTCAAGGTTTCCGTTGGTTGACACCCCAACTTTGCATGTAAAACTACACGAAAAATAGGACATGTGCTGTGTCCCACATCTTTCATGACAGACTGCAGCGTAGACAGCAATGAAGTAATTTTCCGTGGCTGACTGCATAGGACATGCGATTTTGGAGCACAAAATGTATTGTGTGAAGCGAGCTTTAAATCGAAGTCTTTGAGGGGAAATGCTCATTCAAAATTCCATGTGAAATGGTTGGCTCAAGTTAAGTATACATAAGGATTTTACAATGAAAAGCTAATGTTCATTTTCTCCTCTTGGCATTGTACGATTATCACAAACTTAAGCTTCACTTCTAATTCTTGTGCCACTGCTTTATTTCCATGTGCCATAATATAATTTAAAATCTCCAGTTTGAAGTTTGTGTCAGAGTTTCTTCAATAGCTAACTTCTGTAGTTTTGAAGATGATCCCAGTTTCTCCAAAGAATATTGTCACTGTGCAAGCAACATGGGCCAGTTGGATTTCCATTCTGAATGAACATGAAATCCCACCATCATCAACAATCTGTTTTTTTCAGCCCAAGTCCTTTTCAGAAAATTTAATAATTACTGTATTTGATTCTTTTATTTAATTTATGTTAACTAATTAGCCATTTTTAGACTAATTTAATTGACTAATTAGGTAAGGTTTCTGTGAGGTGGTTTGCTTTGGTTAAAAAATATTTATTTGCTGTCCATTTGAAGTCAGCTTTTCTCCAATGAAAGTAAAGGTGTCGAATATTGAAACTTCAATAACATTCGTTTAGTTTTCACAAATTAGTAGTTATTTCAGCCAAGCTGTTTTGATTTCTATTAGTATTTTTGAAGATTCTTGACTAACCACCCCTTAAGCACACTTCAGTTAGTAACAAGAATTCTTCAGGTGGTTTCAGATTTCCTTCTCATATCTTTCAGTTTATGAGATACAGGCAGAACAATTTTTTGTGTTAAAAATGAAGCTTTGTTTTGGTATTTAATATTAAAATAGAAGAAGAAATTAGAGCCTATTAATAGTATCTCTCACTATTATCAAAAGTCAGTTATACACCATTAATAGCATGCAATAAGAAAATTATAGCTTTAATCAACAAAGCCATAAACAGTACAACTAATTTAAAGATAAGTTGAAATACCAAATTCATCAGTTTTCTACTATACATGTGAAGATTACATTTTATTTCATAATTGTTTCAAAAGGGAAGTGTCCAGTAGCAACTTGAGTATAGCTCACAGGTTCAAGCAAAAGAGAAAAATTAAAAAATTACTTACCCTATGGAAAGGATCAACACAGATAACTTCAAAGTATTTATAGGTAGAATCTTGAGCCACCCAGTAGGAATTTAAAACTCTCAAACCACCACAACGCCTGCCAACTCTTGCCTACACAAATGAAGAACAATATCTTAAAACTAACACATACATCAAGAATAAAACATGTACTATGATAATGAAACTCAGTTCTCCTAGGTGAAAAGCCATATTTTTTTGATAATATCATTGTCATTCAATTGAAGGGTCTCATCATTTGAACAAAGTAAATATAGAAATTATCATAAATTAATAACGCATACCTCGGCAACAGACTGCAAATTGCGAGTAGGTTTCAGTTGATTAACACCATGACTTTTAGGTTTACCATAAGTGTTACCTTTGGGAACAGGACGCTTCCTGCCTCCCCGACGGACACTAATGCGGTAAATAACAAAACCTGAAATATAAATCTTTATGTAGAAAAGTTAAATAAGACCCACAATTGCCACAGAATGAAGCAATCAGATATCCAAGGAAGTTAAAACAATCAAAGATATTCATGGAAATTAAATCATCATATGCTGTCCTGAAAACACAATTAGCCACAATTGTTAACACAAATAATATACTTCTCGCTTACCCTGCTTACACCTATATCCCAATCGCCGCGCTTTATCTGGGCGAGAAGGTCTCGGACAACGATGCAATTTCGTCAACTGACGGTACTGCCAGCATCTTATTCGCAGCAGAAATCGCATAACATCACTCTGCTTTTTCCTGTACAATTCTTGAACATACTTGTATGCACCCATGGCGAGCGAGGGTATCCACCCTGAACAAGAATATCTTACAACTAACACACACAACAAGAATACAACATGTACTGTGATAATGAACCTCAGTTCTCCTAGGTGAAAAGCCAAATTTTTTTGATAACATCATTGCCATTCAATTGAAGAGTCTCATCATTTGAAAGCAGGGAATATAGAAATTATCAAATATTAATAACGCATACTTCAGCAACAGACGCCAATTCCCTCACACTAAAATACCATTATTATTATTACTATGTAATTTAATTAAATAACTTACTTCAGAGAAAATAATTCATTAATGATGTTTAACACATGTCACGTATTGAACAGTTTTCATGCAGATTACAACTTTTACAACGTATTGGGGTAGATTCGTGAATCTAGCATTAATCTATAATAAATCTCTAATCCAAATACTTTAAAGAATAACGAGGATGATTTAGATATAAGTAAATAAAACCAATTCAACGCCGAAGCTACCTACCCCTCTCGTCGCTCTTGACCGGAAGAAGACTCGTACTTGTTTCACTACACTACACCATATGGCAATGGCTGATCACTACTAAATTCAACAGCTAGATATACTCCAAAGGACTAACCAAATCTCTCGTATACCAACAAAATAATGGTACACTTTTTTATTTAAAAACATTTCCAATAATGGGACGGAAAGTAGAACGAATATTACACATTAAAAACAAACCGGTTAAAATGTTCTGAACATTGACTTCCTTTTCCACTCAACGCGGGATTTTAATTTTTCACTTTCGTATCCTGCAAAATAAATAAAAAACGATTCGTGTCAAAAAGAAACTCAAGACAGTAGTTAATAGGTAAACCTTGAAAGGAAGGAAATGCAAAGGTAGAATTGCGAAGTAAAAATTAGCTACGTCAATAACTACGTCGGTTTTCCTGAGTGAAATATACATTAGTTCTCTTATAAAGTACTTTGTAATGATAATTCATTCTGTATTCTCTAATGAGTTCATCACCAAAATTTGCTGCTTCGAATAATAAGAATTCCTGCATAATATTGTTATGAATAAATAAATTGTCATTCAAGCAGTTACAAAATGCGTATGACCTCGTGGAGGACAATAAATTATCATGTGTGTGTGCTTTTATATTTCTTTGTGAAATTTATCTACTCTCCTGGAGCAACCTAGGGACCATTCCATCAATCCGATCAATGACCCAAATTCAGTAGAGGATTAATATTCTCGTAAAGAAGTTATTTAACAAATTCGTACTATTGGTAAATTGAATCACATAAAAACTTTAATAATTAAAATCAAGAAATTCTTTAACATAATAGAGCAATGAATAACAGCAATATTTCAACCGCGGATTTTAAAAGTTCAATTTAATAATACCTTATACATTTTGGGAAAGGAATTATATAAAACGATTCCTAAATGATACGGCCATTTTTGGCAAAGAGTCGTTGACAATACGATGAATAATAATAATAATAATAATAATAATAATAATAATAATAATAATAATAATAATAATAATAATAATAATAATAGTTATTGTAACAGAAATTTGATAAAGGTCATAAACACATATGTAATATCAATTTTAACTTATTCATTTGGGATATTATCTTGGTCGATCACTGATTTGGAAAATCTGCAGCGAAAATTGCGAGTAAAATTGACAAACCATCGGAAACAACGCAAAATCGAGTAATCTGAGAATGACACTTCCAAGAGATGAAGGCAAAAGAGGAATTATAGATATAAAAAACCTACACAACAGGCAGATTGCTCAACTTCGTTCTTATTTTCATGAACGGATGAAGGAATCCTCACTACACGCCAGCATATGCAGCTCAAACAACAATTACACTCCATTAAACCTATTAGAAGCTAGAAACTTAGACAATGAAAACATTTCAACAGAAGCAGATAACATTTTGGAATGGAAGAGCATGGCACTGCACGGAAGACATCCTTATGACCTGAGCAATCCCAATGTCAACAAGAAACCGTCGAACGCATGACTCAGGCGAGGGGAGCTTATTCCAGAAATAGAAGTGTTTGTTATGGCCATCCAGGATCAGATTATTCCCACAAGGAACTATAAGCAATATATTATGCAAGATCCCCATATAGAAAATGATAAGTGCAGGAAATGTGGAACTGTTTCTGAAACAATTCAACACATAACCGGAGCTTGTAATATGTTATCACAAACTGATTATTTACATTGCCATAACCAGGTGGCTAACATAATTCACAAAGTATAGTCTTATAGAAAATAGCACATCTTATTACAAATATGAGCCGGCTGACGTTTTAGAATCAACAAACTTCAAATTATATTATGACAGGTGCAATCACGGGCTGTACAATTCATAACAACAGACCAGACATAGTGTTAAAAGATCAAGTAACAAAAACAACCTATTTGATAGACATAGCTGTGCCAAACAGTCACAACCTTCAGAAAACAATTCAGGAAAATTTCAGAAATACAGTGATCTTTAGGCAGAAATACAAAGGATATGGAACATGGAGAGAGTTTCTATAGTACCAGTAACAATGCCCTCTACAGGAGTCATCCCTATCTCCCTCCATAATAGTGTTAGCATGTTAAAATTGCATAAGACCATTTATGTACAACTTCAGAAAGCTGTTTTGCTCAACACATCAAGAATAGTCAGAAAATTTTTGAATCATTCAGAGTGAGTGTGCTTGGTGTAGCCCGTAGAAACGACTAGCAGAAAAAGCAGAGATCATAAACGGAATAAAATAATAATAATAATAATAATGGGTCAAGGAGGTTGGGAGAGGTAGTACCTTGGCACGAGCTTCACTTGACACTGGTCCTCACCAACCCCAGAGATCAGCTGAGTAGTCATGCAAGATCTTTATTCTAATGACGCTGCATCCAAGACCGTTCGTGCGTGGTGACGAGACGCATCATTCACGAGGTGACCCTGTTTACGCAAAACACGGCGGATCTAAAGGAGTGAACCTCGAGAAAAAAATCCCCAATTCCGAGGTGGAAGCTACCGTGCCCATGGAACAGATGGCTGTGGGTTAATCAGTTTTTAACGATGTCCTTTGGATACCTGGTGCCCTCCAGCTGTATGTAATAATAATAAATTTATTGTCAAAAAACAGTACAAACTGCGTATGACCACGTGGAGGGAAATAAACTAATTTACTCTCCGGAAGCAAGCAAGGGACCATCCCATCAATTCCGATCAAGGGCCCTAAGGCAGAGGCGGATTCAAAT
>NNCF01126166.1:0-17647 GCA_002313205.1 Laupala kohalensis
TTTCTTTCAGTTTAAAACGATTTTCCTTATTTCACTTCTAATATTTCTCAAACTCATTACGTCCTGGAAGTCAAAATTTTATTGGTACCCGGGGCTCTCTGTCTCCTACGTTTCGAGGAACCTACGTAAAACTGTGGAAATAGTAGGAATTAGTTGGATTTATACAAGATAATACGTTTATTGTCAAAAATGCTGCACATGACGACGTGAAGGACAATTAACAAATTAGCTCTATAGTACAAATTGTAGTTGGATTTTTTTTTTCTCGACGGAATCGCGTACACGATTGAACGAGGTTCTGTATAGGAGCGCATAATAATCGCAATGAACTTGACGTATAAACTCATATGAACAAGTATTAAAACGCATTCACTCCTCCTCTGGTACAATGTGCAAAGTCTTTTCAAACCCTGCGCTGCCTTATCCCCACTTGACATGTATTAACGTGAATTCCGTTGTAATTTCTCATGTCACTTGGAACTTTCCTAATGCGTTTGCGACCTCAGTACGTGTTGTGCTTAACATACTGCTGCATCATTCTGCTTCTTCGACGTGTTTACAAAGTACGTGATTCCAAAGAGCTTCTTAGTTATTACATTTCGTGGAAACTCGGGGACGTACGCACTTGTTCCTATTATCGCTTATTTCGCAGAGTAGTCGTAATGTTTTCTGTTAACTTGTAAATTGCGTCAAAGTGATGTTTCAATGACAGAAGCTGTCTGCAGAGTCGATATCGTTTCGCTCTCTGTGTAGTGAGTGATATGTGCGTTGGGTCTGTCAGATCCAACGATGAAGAAATCCATTAATTACCCTCATCGCTAATTTCCCCGGGGTCGTATCGTATCGTATCGTGGGTATTGAAACCCGCAGCCTCTTCCTCTTCCTCTTCCTGGAGGACGATGGAGGGGGAGAGTTTTCCTTACGCTTCCAAGTTTAGCGCGTCATGTGCGTGGAACACTTGTGTAAACACGCGTTTATCTTGAGGCGTATTGTGGAGTGGGATTTATGACGGGAATAAATGAATGAATGAATGAATGAGCTTGTGAATGCAGCAGTGGGCGGGGGCGGGGGCGGGGGAGGAAGGGTCGGAATCTCTTTTCATTTGAGCGAGTCTGTCCTCTCCTGTCCTCTCCTTTGCCTTGCGTTGCCTCTTGATAGCTTCATTATTCGGTGAGTTGGATCGCAGCGTGTATCTCGCTTCTCGCTTCATCGATAGCACTTAACGATGGCTCCTCCCTTTCGCTTTCTCTGTCTTCTCAGTCGCATGTGGGTCAAGTATAACGCTTCCTTTTTACGATCTTAATATTTGAATGTTTTAGTTTCGAAACATTAGTGACCATCTGTTTATAGTCTACTCTCATCTTCGTTGCAGGTTTTGTTGTTTTTTTCAAGAATTTTGTTTTATGCAATTAATCCGTGAGGGATGGAATATCGTATTTCGAATGCGTATATTTACTCTAATTCTAATTACTTACGAAGAATAAATATAAATTAAATATATTAATTACATTGTGTTGCGTGTGGGGTTTTTTTTCGGCATCGCTGTTCGAAGAGTAAATACTAATGAGAATTTTTTTTTACACCGCGTGGTCGATAAAGCTTCATAAAGTGGACCAGGGTTGCTGTGAATGATGACGAAAGAGTAAAATTAATTGCATTCGCTGACCGTTGCGTCCTTGTTTGAGAACAAGTGAGGCTCCATGAATCTTGCTGCTCTCCGCTCCTCGAAGGAAACTAAACTTCTCTCGTTCTCCCGCTTTGTTTATTTTATGGCGAGCCGCTTCTGTCCGTCCGTCCGTCTCGGGCAATATGCTCCTGCTGTTACGAGGGTCAGCTTTAAGCGAACACCTCTGCTCCCTCCCTCCCTCCCACCGTTCTACTTTTCATCTCCTCCTCCTCTCTCTCTCTCTCTTTCACACCATATCCTCATCCCCAAAGAGCCACATTTTCCCAAAACTTTCTCTCCATTCTCGCATTCTTCATTATCAGGCAAATTAGTGAACCGATTACTCTCTTCTCCGCAGCGAAACTTTTGGTTATTCGCTGCTCCCGAAACCATCGCGGCTTTTGCTCATTTTCGCCTTTTGTCGTTTTCAGCTTTCGTTCTTTCTGGATACACCAACGAATTAATCGTATCTCTCACTGACCCGTGTGATACGGGAGGGAATCCTTTATAAATTATTCCCGTAAAGCTGCGAATCGGAAATAGATTTGCAAAATCACCAAAACGTCTATAAATTAAAAACGAGTTACGAAATGGTTGTAGCTGACGTTTTACATTCGTATGGGAAACTGAAAAAATTTCTATTTTTTTATATATTTTTTTCCTTCAGAAATTACTCGTCGTTGTTTATGTATGCTTTCGTGTTCAGAGTTAAATAAAATATCGTTATTTCCACGACGTGGAATACTTAACAATTTAAAGGTTGCAATCACGATTTGCATTCGTTTATCGCTTGTTTGTTTTTCTCTGTTACTTCTGTTGCTTGTTCTTGTGGTTGGATTCGATTGTTTCTGTCCTGACGACGAAACGAGACATCGTGCTGTACGACATCATTGGTCAGCAATGTCACTAATACCTTCAGTTCTCATTAACTGCTCACCGCTAGACATCGTTTACTGATGTCGATTCTCTTTTGCACCCCCCCCCTCCCCCCTTCCACTTTCACCTCGAGACGAGCGCTTTTCCACTATTGTTAATTATATTGCCAGTAATTGTATGTAATATTCGGCTTTGGATAATTTCATTATTATTATTATTATTATTAATGAACAATATTAACTCCAAGTCATGTAACTTTCCCGAAAATCTTGCAATATGGCTGCCTAACACGAAGTACCAACTTCTACAAAAAAATCTTAACTGTAGTCACAAAAACGACGTTTTGCTATAAAGAAATACAAATGTTAATAACACAATAAACTACACGACACAAGGTAATATTCGCTGCAGGAGGAACAGAAGTGCGCCACAAGAGCAAATGAAGTGAATGGAATTGACGGTCGAGGTTGGCGATGGATTTAAGTTTTCAGGAATTCGAATGTCCTGCCAACATTACGCGAGATACAAATTTCATTGCTCGTATGGACGATGGCGGAGTAAAAGCGTTGGCTACACTGAGCACAAGCTCTGTGCCAATATCAAGCCAGTTAGAATGACAATAAATAAATATAAAAATAAATAATTTACAGTCAAGAAAGATGTTACGACCTGCCTATTGTACGACCACGTTGGGGATAATTAAGTAACTTGCTGTGTGACTAATGTACAATAAACCGATAAACTCATTTTGCGTTTACGTTAATGTTTTTCTTCTTCTTAAATTAAATTTTCTGAAGCAAAGACTCATGATGAGTTGTGATCCTTGAAACGTTTCTGTAAACACGTGAAACTGTTATTCTTGTTATAAATTTTGTTGTTTTAGTCCTTTGCGTGGTGTTGGTTTCATGTCTACAAATGGGAGGACAACCCTTTTCTCTCTCCTCTCGTGCCTCTCCTTTTCCACCTGGTGTCGTTGCACGCCGCTGTCTCTTCTTCTCCTCCTCCTCCTCCTCCTCCCTGGGGCGCAGCAGAGCAGAACAGCGCATCGTCGTCGTATCGTTTGGCCATTGTGTGCGTGTGCGCTCTAAACTCTCTCCGTCGACATGAAAAGTGGACTTTCGCCCTCGGGATGTAAAGTGCGGTGCGATGTGGTGCGGGGGNCACGCCTCGGGACACGCTTCGTGTGTTACGCACAATCTATGCACATTCTGCCGACGACAGAAAATAATTTGTCATCGATGAAAAGTGTTTGTTACCGAACATCGGACTTAAGTATGTTCTCTGCGGTTGAAAAATGGACGAAGTGCATCCCTCTGTAGAATGAAAATAAAGTCCCACTACTCTCATTCATTCAAAAGCGTGTTTTCAAGTATTATCTTGTCTCGTATTTATTCGAAACTTTATACTTTAAAACAAGGGCACTATTCACAGGAGTGGAAACTTTTGTAGTTGGGATAAGGTTCGATACGTACGGAAAACGTCGTCAGTTGGGAAGTACGAACCCGTCAGACGGTGACATTGGAACTAATTCAACTGGTTCAAAAGATTCGATTCTCGCAATCTCACGCTTCTATTCTAACAAAGGAGACTATATAGGCTCCTTAATTGTAACTGTTTACATTTGCTCTCTCTTTCCTGTTTAACCACTACGCGGTAAAAGATTTAATAACATTTTGGCTATTTTACACGCGTAGGATGATTGGTGGCGACGACGTTTTTCGTACCATAAGGTTCCCGCTTCATAAGTTTCTACTCCTGTATACGGTCTCCTCGCTTTTAAACTTCGTAGTAAGTAAATATTGTGACAATGTGAAGTACGTAATGTTTGTTTTTAGAAAAGCATCTTCTTTGAACATATTAATAACGAGATGTGAGTAGCATTGTGTTGGTTGGTGTTCATTGTCTCCTCTTGCGTTGCTCATGCTTATGACGATGTCAGTTTGGGGGCAATGAAGCCAGTGACTAAGTGTCGAAAGCGTATATTCTATTTTTCCACTTATGTTCATATCTCAACTTGCTCCGGGTGACTGAAAAGCGAGGCAAGTCGAGTGAATAACGTTATTTCTTTTAACATTCTTTAAAACAGGTATAAAAGATACGTCTTAATCATCGTTGTGTTCTCATCTCAAATAATGACGCGTGACCTATCAATGTCTCGGTTAAATAAATAAATAAACTTTATCGTCAAAAAAGCAGCTGCTAACTGCGTATCACCATGTGGGGGAAAATTAACTAACTTACTCTCCGGAAACAAGCAAGGGAACATCCCATCAATTCCGATCTAGGGCCCTAAGGAAGAGGCGGATTAAAAACTTACAAAATAATCTTTTTTAATCAATTTATTATTCCAAAATAAATTGTAGATATATGGTATGTGTATTCAACATTCGAGATTGATAATAACAAAAATCCGCCACAACACGAAGGAAAACCCGATAAAACCCCGGGGCAAGAAACGTAAAAAGTTGTGCGTCTCTTCAGTCGCTGAGCAGCAACCTTCGCGTTGGCTTCACACAAGAGAAGCGCAGCGGCAAAGTGAAGGGATTTTGCAAAGTTTGATTTTTTTTATCAAATGAAACGACCGCAGAGTGGGGGTTCGAGCGTTTCAAAGAATAAAAAGTGGAATTGAAAGAAAAATTCGTGTCTGTAAAAATAAGACCGTTTAATTAATGTAAGTTCGATATAAGTTCTACAGACGTAATTGAAATATCGATTGCTAATATGTTGAAATTGGTGGGGTTTTTTATGGCTCGGGGAGGTCGTAAAGTATAAAAATCTACAAAAAAAGAAACGGTGTATTCTTGGGAAGAAAATAATATGAGCAAAACGAATTTGAAGAGGAATGAAAGCTAACAAGGGATGTGAAATGAAGGGAAGAAGGGATTCTCTCGCCTCCCTGCCAATCCAATCCCTCCCTCTGACGTACGCTCGCTTCAGTGGTCGGGTGTCTGTCTGTCTGTCGGCGCGCGAATTAAGAAGATAACTCTCGCATTATCTCTGAATGGGTCCACTTTGTTCTTCCGCATCTTATGAGTATAAATCGTCCTGCGTTGGAGGATTTGTGGACCGCAGTCGAGATAAGTCTGTTTACAGCGCGGGGGGAGGAGTGATTCCCCCACATCTACGAAACAAAAATGCAAATTTTGTGGGACGATTCCGCAGAGGGAGTCGTTGGTTTGTCCTGCTCTTCGATCACAATTCTAATGTTGTAAACTACAACCAATTACATTGTAGGCTTTGGTTTTTCATTAGGTTCGATAGATTGACCGTATTATTAATAATGTTTTTACAGTTATCATTTAGTATATGAACAATATTTTTGTAAATTATCGCCGTTGAGTCCGGATACCGGTGATGAGTCGTTTCATCATGCGCTGGTTGAGACAAGTCATTCAATGTCTTTAACTTGTGAGTACTATTGTATATATAATATTGATTCTATTATACTAAATATTTTCAGTTTTATATTGAAGTTCGGACTTGGTGGCTCAGTCAGTTTAAGGCGGAGGGTAATGACGTTTTCGTCGTGTGTTGTGCCCTCGGGAGGCGATAGGAAACCACCGCAGGTGAAAGCATCGAAAGCGTAACGACCTTTCTCGTCATCATTGCTCCCTTGTTGAACTGTCAAAGCGCATCCGATGTTGCCTGTACGCGACGTGACGTAGTTCGGACCAGTCTTGGGATAAATAGAAAACGCAGATGTAAATACAGAGTGATCCCGAATTCACGGTACAAACTTTAAGGGTTTGTAGAGGAGGAGACTGTAACAATCATTTATTGAATACGAATGTGTGGGCACAAGAAATATGAGATGAAAAGAAAGACAAAGTTTTATATTGACAGGTATTTCAGGGACACGTGTTACTGCTAGGGATATTTGAGCAACGAGATCAGCTATCGCTGTTTGTCTTTGCGCCTCACTTGCCTTTGAAGATAGGGATTCAGTGACTTTGGAAGAAACTTTTAAAAAGCGATCCGAGAGCTAACTCCCGAATGATTCGTTCGCCGTTTCGTAAATAAGAATCGCGAATCCGATTCGTCACGTGGAAACCCCTATGAAAAGATGCACTCTTTGAATCATTGTCCTTTCATTACATCTCTTGTAAACGAATCCTTTGTCACCTTGTTTTACAGAGTTGTCATCTTCAAAATAACTCGAGACGTCTTTTTGAAAGGAAAGTGAATTTCCCTTGGCGACCGTCCTGGATGCTCATTTTGTCCCATTTTATAACGCTTAGTATGGTTGTGTTTCGATATGGAACCTGGAATATTTGATTTGAACATACATTTTTATTTCGGTTTACCTATATTTTTTGGAATATACTAATTCTCTACACATTTATTGGAAGTTTTTCGAAATAATCTTCTGGGATTGAACATTTGATTTAATTTTAACTTCTTCTCCGGAGGCGATTAGTTCATTATAAGTAATTATTTTCCGCATGCCATGTCCAGAGTCTGATCAATCCCACGTGGAGGGAAGGAGCTCTCATAGTTGTTCCCAACTATCTTCCCCCCATCCCACCCTCACACAGCTGAGGGATCGTGAGACAGGGTGGAGGAACCCTCGCTGTCCCCAAACATGGTGGCTTCTTCATTTCACCTCAGCGTTGTTTCATCGTACAGGCGTGGAAGGGGAAGAGGAGGGGAGAGGGGAATCAAACTTGAATCTTATTTAAAATATTTTTATTGTTTGTTGTAAGTGTTTTCTACCAATGAGAATACACACATGTGCAAACGAGTGAAGCTACTTCCTTCCTGAGTATTGTTTATACTTTTTACTATTTTAACTGATGGAGAGAGACATTTAATCGGGGGATTCATTCGTCGTTTTATTTCGTAATGTTGCGTTGTGGAACAATTACATTTGGAGCGCTAGTCTCGTTCTTTTTGTGTTTAAATTTAAAAACTAGTTGTTGTTTTGTTTTTTTTTAATAAGCCCCTAGTTGTTTTAAAAGCCGCTCTTCTAAATCCCGATTTTTCGGAGGAGAATCATCTAATGAATTTAATGATCAAATACGTCTTATTTTTTCTCAAACGATTTATCACATCGTTTTTTAAAATTTGATTTCAGTAAATAATTTCTTTCTTTCTTTATTTTTTTTTTCCAATTTCAGTATCGTCTGTTTTTCGCTGTGTTGTCAAAACTTCGTTCCAACGACAATGCAATGCCTCCCGATCACAAGTGGAGACCGAATATAGATAGATGAAAGAGAAGCTTTTGTATAAATATAAAATATAAAAACTTTATTATGAACGTAGGCTTCCGCGGCCGGAGTCACTATGAACTTTTTTTGTTCGGGAGAAGCCGCGTCTCGGTAGATACAACAACTACCGACGCATCTACTCCCGTGCATCACGCTGTGGCCTTCTTCAGGGCAATGTCAGAGTCCTACTCTTGCAGAGTATCACTAGTATCATATAAACTTTATTGTCAAGAAAACAGTTACAAACTGCCATGTATGACCACGTGGAGGATTATAAACTAATTATGTACGAATGCAAGATTCAGCGCAAGGAGAGCAGTTCGTTTGGAATATTTAATGTTTGTGAGTGAAATCACCAGTTGAAGAAAGGGATAAAACGAAGCGGAGTTTTATATACACGTGAAGACGCATTTATATGCAAGGCAAGGTTCTCTCGCGTTTCTTTATTTACCCGCACGCCTTCCAACGCTCCATTGTCTTCGGGTTTTTTAAACATGTCGAACAGAGATTGTGTAATTCGAAGCGGGAAAGTATTGCCTCCCGTGTATTTGATTACGTGAGTTTGTTGTCTCTGTATGATAATGGTTTCCTGTTTAAAAATGTGTTTGTAATTGGGGAAATACCTTCTGAATGTTAATTTCAAATTCCCTTTAACTTTTTGGTTTACAAATAGAGCAATGATGGAGTTGATCGAAGTCCAATATTGTCCGCAAACAGACGTGAAACGATGTCCGAAGCGTAATGGAAGCCAATGACAAGAGAGAGCGCGTCTCTCTCGCAGAGGTCTCGTCGCTGCGGCCGACGAGGGGAAATCCACTCATCGATATGCAAATGTATCCGGCGATGCTTTTTCAATATCATTTATATTGTGCGATTGATGTTTCGCTCAGCGATGTGCGAGAAGTTAGGTGGGGGGTGGGAGGGAGGGAGGGAATGGACGAGTGGTCGAAAGGGGAGGGGGATCCACCCGATTGTATCGGCAACTTCTCGTCGATGTAATGAATCTTCTTGACTCGCCACGCAACTGTGTTCCTGCTGCAAGTACATTTACTCTCGCGGAGTCCTTTGAGAAAAACTTCGTGTCACGTGACACGGTCAATTTTGTTAGATTCTATCTTTATATAGACTCATCACCCCGGGTTCAACTCCCGGCGGGACCAGAAACAAAATTGTAGCTTTTTACATCGACGTCCCAGTTCATATAGCTGCGACTACTGAAAAGCGAACCCACCTAACTGTTTCTAACAACACCTACAAACTCCTCCGCGTGGGAAAACGCAGCTAATCACCTCCCGTCGCGCTCCGTGTAGTTACGCTTCAATAGCACTAAGCTACATTTCTCTCCCATTTACTATTTTTAAAAAATATATAGACTGATCTCACTGAAATAAGTTTTCCTGAGTGGCGAGCGTCTAGGAACACCAATAATTTACTTTCATCGAAGGCGGACGCTTGCGTGTGCGCGCGCGCTCCATAGTCGGTGCTGCTGCTGCCGTGCTTTGTTGCAGGGAGGACGATGTGCTTTGAGCTGTTACAGCAGTGCATCCGTCCGTCGCTCATTGAAGTGCGTTAACACGCTGGCGCTTTAGATGAACAACGTCGATGCATTAACCCCCCCTCCCCTCCACCCCTCCCCAGCGAATCGTGTCAACCTCCCACCTCTCTCCCACCCCTCTTTACTCTCGTTATGCATTCATTTGTTCTACATGTTACGACGAAGGGGGGGGGGAATTTTTGGATTTACTCAAATTCGATGAACTAAATGTTTTGTTCCCGGAGATAGGTAGTATGTAGATAAATAAACAATATACACCTGTGTGGATTTTACATATGTATTGTTTCATATGCAATGGAGGTTAATTTTATCATCCAAAATTAGTATCAATTTTTTGCTTTCGGATTTCAATCTTTATTGTTCTAGAAAATGTTGAATGGAAGAAATTCTTTTCATTTAGCCGTTCCTCTCCCCTACGCCAAATTATAGATAGTTCTCGTAATGAGTCGTATTGGAATTGAATTAACGGTTGATTCGTGTTTCGATACGTAGTATTTATTCAATTGGATGTGGCGCGCTCTGTGCAGCTGAAAATGTGTTTGCGGAATCTCGTATTCATTATGGAAATAATTTTGTCCACATTTGCTTCCGCCGCCGCCGCCGCATACTAATAACACGTAAACGGACGTGTTATTCGACGAGTGCTCCGACGTGTATGTGTGCGAGTAGAATATTTGCAATGACGCATCTGCCTGAATTCGCAAACGTCCAGGACACATGTCAGGCAGGGGACAGCAGGAGAAGGCGCTTCGTGTCCAGAGGAAAAGAAGAACGAACGCTACGTGAACGTTAATGTATTCCAACGATTAGAAATGTTGTTGAGATAATACTATTTATGAACTAAATTAGTTCATCAGAGCATAAATGATTTATTTGAGCATATAAACAATGCAAGTTAGAAATTCTAATTCTAGTCCAGCTGAATAGATGGGCTGTTAATATCCTCAAATAAATTCTGTGTGCTCTGATGAACTAATATAGTTCGAAATATTTGCGCGTACATAAATAGTATTCTCTCAACATAGGAACCTTTTCCCGATACTTTGATATCTCCGGAGGTCAAGAAAAAACTATGATGATTCATTAAAATGTAATTCATAAGAAATTCGTCTCTTGCCACAAATTATTTCTTAGTCATACTTGTGCTTTCAATTGCATATTTATTATAAAACATTGCACATTCTTAAAGATTTGTAAACGAGTGTCCGGGTGGTCTCAGTGAACCGGTTGAGAATCCATTTTCCTCGGGATTTTGGTAGCCTGGTTTTGAATTTCCTTTCCAATTCGCAAGCTCATCGCAGTTTTCTTGAACTTTCTTTTTCTTTAAAGTGAAAGAGGAAGCTATTGTTTACAGTTTTATATAAAACGTTCGTATTGACATCGTATCGTCCTTTGGAACCGTGAACGCGTTTCAATAATTAATTCATGCAAATGAACCGAATGAATGATTCATTGCGCTTTCGCTAAATAACAACCCATTTCATTCGAATAAAAAATAATACGTTTTAGGAATAAAGTTTATGAATTCAAGAGTCGTTCTTTCCTGAGCCGATTGCATTGTGATTTTTTAATACATAATTTTTTGCTGAAAAGCAGTGTCGGTGTGTTTGGTCCCTGTGAAGGTCGTGAGGCGAGCGAGACCTATCTCCACAACGATGCCAATCAAAGCACAATTTTATACATACATACATACATACATATGTGGCGACAACCCTCGATGACCCGTTCTCCGTCGGGTGGCGGTGGGAGGGGGTCGTAGTGGTATAGCAACTAAGCCATTTCATCCATCAGTCAACCGCTCCTCCTCCTCTACAAACAAGAGGCCAAACATATTTCGGGAATACGACGAGTCAGAATGCGGCTGCTGCCGTCGCTGTCGCTGCAGCCTGCCTCACTTTAGAACACGTCACTCCCAGCATCCATCCATCCTTCGGGATTAAGCGCTTTGGAGTAGGTGAGTCTTCTCCTCAAATAATGATTTACTGTTTTACTACGTTTCAAAAAAACAAAAAAAAACGAACAAAAAAAACTCTGGAATGACAGGAAGTTCGTGTTTGAATTTTTTTTTAAGAATTTTTTTTAGGTAACCAGTATGTCAGTGAACATGTTACGTATTCGTCGGGACATTTACTTCCGCTGTCTTTCAACTTTACATCTTTTTCTGGAGTTTTCTTCACAATAAACAAATAATCTTCCTCGTGTGTCTGAAGAACTTATTTGATTGCAAACTCTGTCGATTCGTTTAACTTCGCTTTGGCGAAAGAGAGGAAAAGTAGCAGATACGAAATCTTCCTCGTCACACGACGTCTCGAACGCTGATTCGCTTTTGCTTGAAAGCGGTTTCCATTCAACGCTTTTGCTGAAGAAGACAAGAATTTAAAGTAGGTCCCTTCAACGGTTTTATCCCGGGGCGATCCGCCCGGAGCCCCATTATGTGAAAGGGGGCAACAAATTGTATTTAAACTCGTAAATTAGAACATAAATATTATCCTAAACAGTTTTAAAACTGTACACTAAATAATAGTTATAAACTTTATTGTCAAAAAAGCAGTTGCAAACTGCGTGGGGAGCAATAAACTAATTTTACTCTCCGGAAGGAAGCGAGGGACGTATTCCCTCGAGGCGACCGACCTCCCTTCTCTTTCAGAAGCCTTTTTCTCGTTCGCTTCAGAATCGCAATCACGTGTCCTACTCGTGAGAATCGTGTGTTCAGTTCACAACGTAAAGATTTAAAATACGATTTCACTGTAGTGTTGTGTATTATTCGACATCCGCGAAGGAGTAATACGATTCGACACTTACTAGTACTCGAAGAGGCTCGGGACGTCAAATAGTTGAGTGGACGTTGTGCGGTTGATTGCCTTGGAATCGTCTAGATATGCGATTGAGAAGCAACGAAACTAACGAATCACGTTGAAATGTCGAGTACAGGTGCGGGTGCGATGCCAGAACGTAGAGATTCGACGATGGATTTTTCTTTTTCACTTTATTCGGCACCACGTATGTTTGTGTGAGAGAGGAGTTCACACGTTGGACCGAGTGAGGAGCTGAGGAAGGAGCTCTGCTGACGACCACTTCGACTCTCGGGGGGACGGACAATATGTGGAAGCCGCATACCTCTGTTGCTTCTGTTGGTATTTAATTAACAATTTTTTTTTGCAAGAGTTTGTTAGAGTATGGTGTGGAATTAGCTGTCACTAATGAGTCTAAAATTAGATCCGCGTCCCAAGAACCCCTATGTCTCCCCCACTCCAATTAGAGCGTCTTTGGCGAGTGCTGCTGCTGCTGCGGCGGCGGCGTTGATACGAACTATAAGTACGATGGCCCTGTGTCAGAAAGAATGAGCGATAGAGAGACTGTTGTATTTGCAGCTGAGGGGTGAATGGAGTGGAATGGGGGATGACGTACAACTCCTTCGCTTTAAAGGAGACTCTTGTCTTCAGCGCGTCTCTCTCCTTCCTTCCTTTTTTTCTTTTAGCATTTGCTTCTTCATCTCTTCCTTTTATTTATCGACGTCATATTCTGTTTCCTACCGAGAGCCAACCGTCCACATTTTTTCTTCCAACTGTTTCTGATCCGTGTGCACGAAACCTCAAGGAATTTTACCTACAACACGCTCATCTTTCTTATCTCACAACGAAGACATCAGTTATTCCAAGGTGTTTTGAACATTTTTATGACATCATGTTGTATCATCCTGAACAAGAAAAGTGAATAACTTTCGTTTTATTTTCCCCCTGCATTCTTAAATATTCCAGTTTTTAAAAAAAACATTTTAGAACCGTTACCTTTAAATTGATCCGCTTTTAGTGCTTGCAGCAGGAACTGCTCTCCTTCTTCTTCTTCTTCTTCTATCACATCTTCTAGAACCATTTCTTTCTCTTTATTTTTGTTGTCCCGTTTCCATCTTGGTAGACATTAAGAGACTTTAATTCGTACTCATGTATAATAAATGCGTAACGCGAAAGCCAATGTTTCTTAATCACGAGCCGATCGAGATGAAATGTGACGAGGATATAGTTAAGATGCCCAGATCGAACATAGGTTAATTTTTATTTAAAAAACGCGTGAAAGGAAAGATAGAAAATGGTTTTGAACAATAAATGTGGATGAAATTAGGAGAAAAAAGAGATATATTCGCTTACGCCGCCTAAACGTTTAGAGACGGGTGATGACTTTGGCAAATGGCAAATGTTGTGTTCGCCTCAAAGAGTTCTACAAAGATGTTGGCGAAAGCATATGACTATTTACGAAGGTTTAAGTACATCATTGGGGAAAAAAACAGTTATTAAAAATACGAGTGTTAAAATACGTAAATTTAGAGAATAATTTTAAGAAGGAAAAAAATCAATCGTCATCAAATTGAATAAATTATTTGCTTTGTGCGTTTAACAAAGATAAAAACCGCCTTTGTATCGTAAACTTTCGACGAATAATTTTTTAGATTGTACAAAAGGATTTTAATGAAATGGTGAAAGGCGCACCGGAAGCGAAAATTCCCAGATGAAGTGTAGCGTCTGCAGTATATAAAACTTTTGTATTGAATTAGTTTTATAATAAATTTGAAAAACTGCTGAACACGTTTTCAAAAAGTATTTTGATCTTATAACATAGATTTATTTTTTTCCGGACTAAAAGAAGATAAGTCTAAGAAAAGTCCCGAGCAACGCAAAAAAGGTAATCAGCTAGTACTAGTAATATTTTAAAAGTATAGTGTATCATTTCATCACTTGTCACTAGATGTGCAACTGAAAGAGACGAGACGCTCGTTATGAATATTAGTGAGTATTTATGTAGTTTGTTCTTATGTCATTTATTCATTCATTCATTTATTATCCAGAGCCCCGGAAAGTCGTTCCGTCTCTGTATGTCTCAGTGGATCCTCTTAGTGCTGCTGCAGGAGCCACCAGAGCCGCCACCCTCTACGTCCTTCCTTCCGTCCTAAGCTCGCGGCTTTCACGTCCTCAGATTAACCCCTTCCTCCCCGCCCTACCGCTGCTGCTACATCTCTCTATCCCCTGCATTGCGTTACTTCACAGTTCTTGTACATCTCGGCTCTCATTATCTAAGTACATTCATAGATAGAAACAGGAAAATATCACAAGTTACGATACATGGTATTTTTTCGCGAAAATTCGAAGAAAAAAACCCAGAAATATCTACGAAATTAGTTCACGCGCCAAATAGGGCGTAAAATAAGAAAAACTATTTGAAATTGATAGGAAAGTCATTTAAAATTGTGTGAACACTAATACTCGTATAGATGAGACGCTCTGAAGGCCTTTAGCCCTTTATCACATAATAATAATAATAATAATAATAATAATAATAATAATGTCCGTATATCAGTTCATTTCATTTCCCCGTTCTGAAGAGGTGTTGGGACGTATTTTGAATCTGAGGCATTCGCTTAAATGCGTTCATTCCGGGGCGCTTGCTCATTAACCTACTTTCTTGTTCAAGAGTGTGAGAGGTGAGAAGTATTTTTCTGAGGTATACAAGTCTGTTGTGACAAAAGATAATACTTAATTTTTTGTTTGTTTTTTGTAGCTTGTCGTTTGTTGCTAAACTTTCGAAAAGAAGGCACGATAAATAAAGAAGCAATTGTAGCTTTCTTTCCTGTCGCTTGCACATTAATTGTTACATTCACTTTAAGATCAAACAAACACACAAGAACATAATTAAATGGCAAGATTCATTTGTTATTTATGTGATCAAATAAAATTATGGAATTAGTATAAATTTGTGTATTCTGCAAAGAAACTGAAACATACACTAAATATAGTATCACGTTCTTCAACTGAGATCTGTTTTTTTTTCATACTCTCAAGATGACCATTGTATTCAATGGAAGTGCTACCTATACCTGTCAGTTTGTTGAATTTTTTTTATTAACCGATTTTAACTCGGTGAAAATGCATTCATAGTAGGCAATTTGGGCAGTTATGCAAGAGTTGGATGTAGCAGAACAGACACCGAAAGATAATAGAACCTTTCTTCAATTACATGGATATCAGTGACGAACTCAGCTCAAAAACATTTTCTTGATATTAATTCCTAAATATAATAAAATTCTAGGGTTCTAGAAGCAAAATGATAGGTTTTAATTTGAAGAAAAACGAATGCAATTTTTTTCCGATTGTACTCAACAGTGTTTGCTCCTCTCTGATCGTCTCGAGTCTCTCAGGGAGCGTATCGTGAAAAGAATCATATCGTATCGCAACATGGTGATCGATCCATCGATATCGTAACACACATGGGGCTTTCCAGTTACGCCGGCTGCCGACTGTTGTCGACCTAGCGAGCATATTCCATTCGTGAGAAAAAGTCGAATACAGTAGTCAAACTTCGCTGAGGAGGAGAGTAGAGCGCAGTCAGAAGATTCGAAGTAGAAGAATCGCGAAGTAATTAATTGTTTACGAAGCATTTTGTGACCGTTTACCTCTCAAAAAGCATTCGAGTAAAACCCAACGCGCATTCGACTTCCGCTCCACTTTCGCCTTCCGGTCGCGTTGCCAAGTCAACACTACACTCAACTTTTCTGGCGGTTACTCTGGAAAAGCCCCCAATATGGTTTTGTTACAGCGAAACATGCTTTTAAAATTCCGTTACAATAGTCTAAAGAAAAAGCGATATATTAGTGTGTGAATTTTTTTTGTGATGGAAAAATCCTCCAAAATGTTATATTTCCATTAGAGATGTATACAAGCTTTGATCTTTTTCTCGTGAGCTGTCGAGAGCTTTTACAGACCTCGATGATTTCAATATATTGAGATTTTTTGAATCCATCGTAAAAATAAAAATGTAAGTATGTAAGTAATGGAGAGTTTCCTTTTTCTCGTCGCTGCAGAAGGTGGAAAGAAGAAATCAAGGGGTGGGGACTTTGAATCAATCGCGTTCGGGAGAAACTGAGAGTTTTTATTGCGATGCGTCAACGAGGATCGGGTGTTTCGATACCAACCGTCGAGGATCAGTTGACGTGAGTTTCGTATTATCAACAATTTGAAAATTTCCACTGTTGCAGTTTAGGTTGTTGAGAAGTCAATTTATTTTCCTTCCTGGCGAAGAAATGATAGTTTGCATCTGAAATGGACGTGCTTCGAAACAGAAAATTAAATATCAAAATAAAAACATTGTTCACTTTGACCATTCAAATACTGTTAATTATAAGTGTTTGAGATGAAGGAAAGATGTAAGTGTTTTTTAGTTTTGGACCATTTAGATCGACTGGTTATTACCAGTGCTTTCAAAATGACGCTCTCAAATTTTTTGCAAAGGCTGATGTATAATACCTACGAGGTTTAGAGCAACGGATTCATTGGTGGGGGAAAGTTTACTTTTGGGGATGAAGCGGGGAGTGCGTGATGAAGGTATGCGAAATGTGACCATTGCACGAATGTGCTGATGTCCAAGTGGCTTCATAGAATATATGACAGTGTATCCATTCCTCCTCCAGTAATTGCCGGCGCATTCCTAGTCTGCGAGTGAATAACCCTAATGAAATACGACGAGGAGACGATCCCCAAATCGCCGGCATTCCCGCCCTTTCGGACGTCGGAAATTGTTGCACTTTGTTTCTATGTGCTCTTGTCAATATGTTGATGGCGGTATTTGTCTCGTGTGGTTTACTGTCGAGGAAGAGTCTCGTGGAAAATGGAAAACGGTGATAAATTTGAGTGATTAAGGTTTGACGGATTTTTTAAAACGTCCTTGTGGTGCAGAGGGTCACTTTCGTTATTTTCCATTTCATCCTTCTTCTTTTCGTTTTTCAATTCGTGTTTGTTGTAGTTTATGTTTATGGATGAGATTGAAACAAAAATGTTTATTTACCGTTACGTGTGCTGCTTGCGGAATAAATTCTTCGGAACTGAGGATTCGTACATTAAAAAACTTAACCTGATGTGGAAACTTTCTCATTATACTTTATTGTCGCACGAAAAGCGAATTAGTTCCGCTTATCTCCTTTTCCATATTTTTCCTTTCTACTTCACACGTGAAGGACGTTTGAATTGTAAAATTTGTTAATTGTTCAGTACATTCATAGTATTGGGAGGTTTTTATCTTAATGACATCAGTGATTTTTCCTTTTGAAATAAGCAAAGAATGAACATTTTCTAATTATATAGAATAATACTATGCAATTCATTGTAGGAAAGCGACGAGCGTCTCACTTTGTGTTTGAAACCGTAATAAATCAATCGATGTAGCAAAAACCTCCTTCGGAGTAGACTCGTTCTCAAACACGAAATAATAAAATAAGATAATTGTTTTCCGTTCGTAGCTCGCTGATTCCACTATCGCAATGTTATTTATTCGTGATGTCTCGGGGGGGGGGGGGGGGGG
>NNCF01126166.1:32525-95878 GCA_002313205.1 Laupala kohalensis
ACGGCAACAAGAAATAGTGGACTAACTGCGCTAACTAAGTTTCGGAATGCGTAACACAATTTGCTTAATTGGGAATTAAGATTGTCAACGTGACAATTCCATTTGAGGTTGTCTTGAATATGGAGACCTAAGAATTTTGTATTCGTAACAGTTTTTAATTGTGTTCCGTTTAAAGAAAGAGAAACCTGGGGCAAAGATTTTGAATTACTATTGTGAAATGACATAGACACTGTTTTGTCAGTGTTTACAATGAGACGATTTTTATGGAACCAAGTCGAAAGGTTAGACAAAATTTTTTGAGCATTGGCGTGTTTACATAGTCAATTTGTGTTATCAGCAAAAAGAACCATTTTGCAATCTGATGTGGATGATGACATGTCATTCACATACAATAAAAAGAGTATCAGGCCGAGAATTGATCCTTGGGGCACTCCGCAAGTAAGTGGCTTTGTTTCTGAAAGACAACGCTCAAGTATTTTATTTTTAGTATAGGATATTTCTACTTGTTGATATCTATCTTTTAAATAAGAAGTTAGCCATTGATGTGGAAGTCCACGAATGCCTAAAGAATGCAATTTGGTAAGGAGAATTCCGTGATCGATGACATCGAATGCTTTGGATAAGTCAAGAAAAACACCCTCAGAATTTTCTCCATGATCTTGAGATGTGGTACCATCGTTTAAGAAGGAAAATATGGCGCTTGTAGTGGAAAAGGATTTCCTAAAACCGTGTTGATCGTCAGAGAGAATGTTATATTTTGATAAAAAATCTAGAAGACGCTTATAAAACAATTTTTCTAGGATTTTTGAAAAATTAAGTAGTAGAGATATTGCCAGTAATTTCCAATATTAAGTTTGTTACCTTTCTTGTGTAAAGGTTTCACTTTAGCTCTCTTAAATATTTTAGGAAACACCCCTTCCGATAAAGAACTATTAAAAATATTTACGAGTGGATTTAATATAGCGTGGGACGAAGATTTAACAATAAACTCAGGTATATCATCTATGCCTCGTGAAAATTTGTTTTTTAAGGAGCTGATGATTCCCATGACTTCACTGGCGTTAGTTTCGGAAGTGAACATAGAATTGGGTATGTGGGTGGTAATAATTGGAGGACATTTATTTGGATATATTGAGTTCATTATTTTACCAACTTCTGAGAAGTGAGAATGAAACAAATTTGCGATGTCCTGAGGATTTGTTACGATTTTGCCATCGTTTAGTAAAGAAACATTTTCTTCGCGATTTTCAGAAGTTGACGTGTAATTGTTAACAATATTCCACATGGCTTTCATCCGGTTGTTCGATTTTAGTATATGCCTGTCGTTTTCCATAACTTTAGCTGCATAGACTACTTTTCGGAGAATAGTCTTATATTTACGAAAATAATTATGGAATTCGGGTGGCTGGTTATAGCGTTTTGAAAGATAATATAAACGGCGTTTGTTTTTTGAAGAAATTCTTATCCCTAGGGTGATCCATCTATTGTATTTTTTTGTGTTAATTAACTTGCGTTTTATGGGAAAACTAGAGTTGTAATGTTTTAGGAATGTTGAGATAAATACATTGAATTTGTCGTCGGTGTTTTGGCAATTGTAAACATCTTTCCATGTTTCTTCACGCAAATAATTTACGAATATGGATTTATTTATGTCATTAAACTCTCTTGTAAATTTGTAAAGGATTTTAAGTGGTTTTAGATTATTATTATTAGTCAATACTTGAGCAAGGTGATTACTGTATCCGGCGATAAACACTTCAGAGAGATACGAGATTCCATTGTTGACTATAATTTGATCTAGCAATGTTTGAGATGAGGCGGAGAGGCGAGTGGGGTCGTTTATCGTAGTAATAAGGTTGAAGGAGTCAATAAGATTCTTGAATCGTTTAACTGGTGAATGTGCAGAGTCGGATGTACTCAGGAAATCGATGCTGAAATCGCCACATATAACGATAATTTAGTAGATTTATGTGTGATATGTTTTAAAACAATTTCGAAGTTCCGAAAAAATATTGCAAGATCTGATTGAGGAGGTCTATAAATACACAAAACAACAATACCGATGTCGGTCAGATTAACTGCAGAAAATTCGAACACTTTATCTACACAGAAGTTCTCGTAGCCTGTCAGTGGAGAAGAGAAAATATCATTACGAACGCAGATACACGTACCTCCGTGGGGATTTTTGCCTTTAAAATTTTGCCGACAGTAAGAACTTGCTAAATAATAATTAGAAATAGCAGTATCGTTGATGTTGTTAGTTGAAAGCCAATGCTCTGTGAGGCATAGCAAATCGAATCGACTTTCGTGTACCAGAATTTCAATGTTTGTCAATTGTTTGAAAGGGATTGGACATTATGATGAAATATAATTATTTTATTTTCGCAAAAAGTTTGTGACTCACGAGAAATGGAATCGACGTTAGATTGTGGAGAGGAATTTGAAATGATATGGAAACTATATTAATGGAAACGTATTTAATAGAAAATTGAATCTCTCATTAACTTCTTTTATTTAAATCAGTAAATTCTTTTACATTGTAGAAGCAATAGTGCATTAGAAAAACTTTGAACTGAGGACTTAAAGGTATTCAATTTATTAATATTTTTTGTATTTTTTGGAAGGGAATTCTTGTTTTTATTTCATGTGTGTTTTGTTGTGTTGTAGGTTGCCGAGAATGTCGCCGATGAATTGGCTCGTTCTGACGGAAGAGAAGTGCGTCTGGAAGAGGAAGCAGAATTGCAGTTGCCCTTCTTGCTGCCAGAAGACGGTTACAGCTGTGATGTGGTGCGAGGAGTTCCCCAAGGCTTAGCCGAGTTCCTGGCGCCCTTGCAACATGCAGGGCTTTGTCGACTCACCACGCAACCCACATCGTCTGGCCTTTGGACAATTTACATGTCTCCTCCTGAGCAGATGCTGGGGGTAAATTGAGCTGCATTCATTTTGTCCTTGTTTAAAACTTTGCTCTCATTTGCTTCATCTTGCACTCACAGACAGCACACCAAAAAACATGGAATTCCCGAAATGATGAATTGAATGAGTGATGCCCTCCTGACTCTCTACCTATGTGCTTTGCTTACGATGCATTTCAGGAGCTTTTACCTGAAGCCAACTTGTCTACCTTCAACCAATTGATCTGCTGTTAGTCCCTTGATGAACGAATGTTGAAATGAGATTCTGTTCCAGTGGGACGACAAGTTTTAATAACTAGAAATGTGTAGTCTACATCACTCATTCAACATTTTTATGTAGTGATTCCAATACAAGTTCACAAAGTAATTTTTTGTCGACTGAGTTCACTCTTAAGGTTCACCATAATGTCTTAGTTATTACAATATTTTTGTCAGTTGTCATCAGGTGAAATCATTTGTAAAAATGTAGTAAATGTGAATACAAATAACTTGAATTATGTCCACTTCATAAATTATACTAATAATGTCAGGTTTCTAAATGTTTTTGAAAATAATAAGGTGTAATTGAGAAGATTTTGTGTTTTTGAATATTCAAAAATACCTTATACCTAATCAAATCGTCAGAAATTGTTTAGTTTTTGTTATGTAAGGTGAAATTTAGGATTCTGACAGTACATAACAGGATCCGTAGCGTTGTAGTAAATTTCTTTGAAACATTTTAGCTTTATTGCAGCTGATAATATCTTCTTTGTGCACTAGCTGTACTGTGGCTGGAATTCACCTATCATCCAGCACAATCTGGTATATGTGCTTTTCCTCTCGATACTTACTTCTAGCTTTTTGAAGTTCCAGTTGAGAAGTTGTCATTATGTTTAGATTGAAATGTAAAGTAAAGCAGTAGCAGCAATTTTTATCATCTTCACAAATAAACCTTCTAGAAAATATTCCCTCTTTGGTGTTGCTGGTTGTGAATTTCAAATATTAAATCTAGATTAATATATTTATATCACCTTTGCAAATATTTATGGTAAAATATCATAATATTCAGTCGTAATAACGTATAATTTTTGTTGTATATGATACATGCTTGGTGTTGAAATAGGTGCTCGTTTCTATGACTTCTCTAATGATCAATGCAGAAATCTGCTGAATAGTTTTGTGTTCCTTAATGATTCGTTAACTCATTAGTGTTACCTAACTTTAACTATGGAAATTGTGTTATAGTTATAATGGTGTGAAAGAACATCATCTATGAGAATGACTCTTTTTCGTGTAGTTGGCATCCATAGGACCTTTGTATCCGTTTGAAATCAGTATTTTTCCCCCCTGTGTATCAGTGTCATATTTATGTTAAGTTGATTTAATACTGATACTGAATCCTCTGAAATGTTTTCATTGACTAAATTCATAAGGTCTCAAAGAAAATGTGTCTGCATAACATTTTGATCACGGTTGGCATAAAAGAAAGGACTATTCAAAAAAAAATTATTCTCCTAGTTTTCCGTACATGCGATGAAATGTTTACAATGTTGAAGCCTAACCAGCTGCACTATCTTGCATGCTCACGTAGATTTTCCTACTTTGGAAAATAATGCACGATTATGCTTTGTTTCTGTTTGTTAGTCTCTGTTTCTGTATGTAGTCCCTGTTATTGTAATGGTAAGCACCATAAAGGGCCTATGGTTGCCGATCCCTATGAATGTGGATGTGTGGATGTGTGGGTGTATGGTGGTGATGGTTGCGGTGTGTGATAGGCCCGGAGCCCCAGCGCCATGAGCAACCGCTCAGGAGCCTACCCTCTGCTACAGCACGAGCCCGAGGTGCAGACCATCAAGCTGAACAAATCAAACAACGGGATGGGGCTCAGCATAGTGGCGGCTAAAGTGAGTATTTCATTTCTTTCATTTTTTTTACTCTCCTGTCTATATGCGTGTGTATGGTGTGTATGTGTTTATTGATTTTTTTGGTTGAATTCTATGTATGTTTACTTTGCATGAAAGTCTTTTGATAGATTAGTGTTCATTATACTTTGTGTTGAAGACTGCAAACCGGAGGAAGGTGTAGGGCTTTAATGTTCTCCAGCATTTCTGTAGATTTCTTAAATTAGGAGGTGAAGTGGTAAACAAATGTAGGAAACAAATCTGTAGCATTTGTAAGGATGATCTTTGAAGTTATTGATTTGTAATATTTGTGAAAAAAGAAACAACAACAACAACAACAACGCCCCAAATTCTCTTTTAAATCTTGTTCTGTATTACTTTTTTCTTTATTTTTTTTTTTTTTTTGGATGAGACATATTTATGTTAACAGATGAACAGGAGCAGACCCCTGTCAGAGGTTGTTCAATTCCATGACAGGAATTAGGGACTAGCGTGCTCACTCACCACCAAGTCACTCCGGGTTCAATTCCCGACGGGGCCAGAAACAATTTATAGCTTTTCACTTCAATGTCCCAGTTAGTCAATGTATAGCTATGACGATTCAAAAGCGAACCCCCCTCCTTCTTCTATCCACCTCCTACTGTTCCTACTATCAATAACTCTTCCTAGTACTAACTACTCCTCCTGATCCCTCCACGTGGGTCGTGTTGTTGGTGAACCCAACTAACTACTAACAATGTCCCTAACCTTTCACCCCCTTTCCCTCCATGAAGATAAGCTTCAATAGCACTCAGCTACAATTCCTCCCATTTACAAAAAACTAGAAAAAGATCTATGACAAGTGCGTATGGAAAAAAAGAGAGGAAAATCTCGCTCATAGATTTTTTTCTTCTGATTAATGTCTAAAGGATTTTCCTCGTGTGTCATGAATCTTGAGTTATCTGAGATTCTGTGTCGTGGGGAAGACGATCTCTCTTTCAATGTCCTGTCGGCGCTTCCTGTGGATACTTCAACACACTTACGTTTAGTTCTTTCCCAAACACTCGGCGAATCTAAAAAATTATAAAAACGTAAACGTTAAAGGTAGCTTTTGAGGGGATTTAGGTCAGGTGAGGTGATCTCATGTTTTCCGAAATATCTTCAGTGTTTTGGTCGTTACAAAGGATTACGACCTCGAGGGGTTACAGTCATGTTTTGTGTTGTTTCGGAATGTCGATTTGTAGCGTTTTGAAAGTGTTAGAGATAAACAAACCCACATGATCTACCACGCTGCCCGCCCCGTATGCACGTAAAGACGTCCGTAAGGTCTCAGGTTGGTCTACGCTGACCTTCAGGAGTTCAGCATTCCTTTCTTACTCACTCTCAGTACAGACTCACTCTCTCAGGGGTGGACAATGAGACGTCGAAGGAGGAGAGGCGAGGAGGCCACGAAAGCAACGCGTCGCGGGTGACCTTTGACCTCTAGTATTCCATCGGCGTGCACCCACGTCCTTCCCCCTTCCCTCCCACCGCTCCCACTTCTTTCTTCCCCCCCCTCTTCGCCCTCCCCCTCCTGCTTCTTCTTCTTGGGTCTGCCTGTGCCGTTGCCGGCCACCGCCGCTGCTGCACACCTAGCGACGGCGTCGTGTCGCCCGCCTCCTGTTGGTTCAAAGGAAGCAGCTTCGTGTTGCCGAAGAGAGGCGAAGACATACGAAGACAGCCGAAGCGTGGTCGGCGGCGTCCTGGAGTGCCTGTCTGCCTGGCGTTCGCTCGCTCGCTCGTTCGTTCGTTCGTTCCTTCTTTGACAGTGCAGTGTTTCGGATCGTGTGTCGGTGTGTTGATGAGGTGCGTGTTTGTGTGTGTTTTCGACATGTCCTCGTCGTGTTTAGCATCTGCAGCGAAGTGAGAGGACGACAAAGTGTGGATGTAACCATGTACTACGCCAACAAAGTGGAAGGCGTGCGTGCGGCGAGGATGGGGGACGCCGTGGAGGACCACCCTCCTCCACAACCCCACAAGTGGATGCTGCATAAGCACTCGGCGGCGCCTCCCCCTCCGCCTCCACCCCACATCCCTTACGCGCAGCAGAACGGTGGCGGAGGCCCCGGCGCACCCTCCGCGTACAACCATCACCACCACGCTCTCCCTCAACGACCCCCGTCTCAGCAGCAGAAGTGCTGCCCTCGCGATCCGGAGACGTATCTCCTGCAACAACAGCAACAACAACAGTGGCGTCTACAGCAACTGCAGCACCAGCATCAGATCCAGCAGCGACAGATGCTCTTGCAACTAAGGGCTCAAAGAGATGCAGCTCAATCTGCGCCTCAAGGAATGATGATACGAGGGAGGGAGCAGATAGGGCCACCCCCTCAGCCCCCTCAGGGCGTCTCAGCCCCCGCGCGGAAACCTCCGCCTCTGCTGATGGTGAAACCCATCCAACGTCAACCGCCTCCACCGCCCCCCACGCAAGACATACCGCCGCCCTCCAAGGTAACCCTCCGTCATGTGATTCTGTTTTGTGTGAAATTGTCGGAACACTTTTGGGGGGAATGTTTCTTTGAAGTCTCCGTTCGACTCCAAACTCAATTGCCACGACGATCTTTGTCGCTTTCTCCTGCCTTCCTATTCCTGCTCCTTCACGAGGGTATTTAATCCGCGCGGGCTATGAGAACGCAAGCGATCACTGAAAAGTGGTATCAACAACTGGATGTATTTTGAGAAGAAGGGCGGGTCAGTTTCCGTTTCATAGGTTAGTGCACATGTACCTAAGGCTAACTACTTCCGAAACTCACGTTCGCATATCCGGTTTCTTCTGGGGCGTTCTCTTTCGCTCGCTCTCTCGTACGGATAACGATCTGTCTGTCTATCTGTGTCTATCGGCTCGAGACGTAAGCCACGTGCTCCTCCGAAGGAGAACAGAGAGACGCTTTGAGAGAGCGATTCCCTCTTTCCCCTCCCCCCTTCCATCCCCCCCCCCCCCTGCGACCTCTTCCACCACCCGAACAACAACTGACGCCGCTGTCCTCTTCATTCGAATGGAATGGAATGTTGCTACCTGCTTGCTACTCACTCATTGCATTGTAGTAAAAATCAACTTACTGGAACGAGAGAGAGAAACTATTTTCTTGCTATATAACGATTAGATGTCAAATTGAAAAGTTGAGTGTTACTCTCGTCTCAATATGATCTGCACTACTTATCGAAGCTTATCTAGTTCGATATTTTTGGGGTTTCATTGCTCAAATTTTGTTTCTTCCTTTTGGAGACGAGATCGCCGTGGTTGCTAACGTCCTTAAACACTATGTGTCCTTGAATGAACAAGAAATAACAACTTATTGTATTGTATTATGCTTTCTACACAAAGAAGCTAAACGGATACCGAGCGATAGAAGTATGTTTTGATATAAAGGATATTAAATGGTAAAAGACTAATCAGTTGGCAAGAACCCTTCATTATTGTAATAAGTCAGTATGGTTTCAATGCATCCCTATCCCCGAAGACTTACCTTATTACGTACTCTTCAGCATCTGCAAACACCGTATTCCGTCTTCGAGGGCAGTGATGAGCAATGCACACAGCTCCTGCTGATAACATTCGACTAGTGCTAGTTACTTTTCTTTTAGACGAGGTCGTGTTTCGTGTATTTCTTGTATATCATACAGAGTAATCACGAAATTCGAGAAGAAAGGACAGGCAAAGTGTTCATTGACAAGTGCAGTGTTTACAATAACTGATCAAAATTACGTGATTGTTAGCGTGGGTGGAGCGATTGGCGCACTTCCGTTTCACGAATATTCGAGCAACGAGATCGTGTCTCTCTTCAGCCCACGCAGTGTCCGGTGGCGACCCTAAAGTTTGAACCGTGAATTCTGGATCATGCTGTATTATATTAGGAAAATCTTCGTGCGTACTTTCGATGAAGTAAAAAAAGTAAATTTGCGAGGAGGAGCATTTTGAAGAATTCTCGGGACTTTCTTTGGAGGTCGTCGCCTTCCTTCTTCTTCTTCATTCGTAGTATTTTGCTAACTCGTGTTCGTAAATTAATTTTAGTTTGTATTTTAAGAAAATAGCGCTTCAATGAGCTTCCATGACATGTGCAATAATAATACGTCGCGACGTCAGCAACTCATGAATTTATCTAGTTTTTTGTTCTTGTTATAAGTTTGTGCATTTTTGTAATCGTCATTAGAGGACGTGGAGAACTGAAAACCTGAACTCGTGTAAATCGTGTAAATTGGTTTGAAGAGGAAGCAGATCGGTTTTCTCTTTTTCTTTTTTTTTTTTTCAAATGAAATGAAGTTGATTTTATTGATTGTTCGTTAGAGGAAATAAATGATGGAGAGGAGGGATTTTTTTCGTATTCGTCTAAGAATTAACTGAGTTCTGTTTAATCCCAGTTCAGTGAAGGTTCCTAGGAACCAGATTCGCTTTTTTATTTGAATTAATGGTCAATGATTAGGAATTGTTTCTAAAATCTTTGTTTCGATGCAATAATTTTTATTATTTAATTTTGCTTCGGAGGGACAGGTAAACAAATTCCAGTTTTGTCGCAAGAAGTAAGACGGTTGTTCATCCTGATATTGACGGTAATAAATGTTGCTCCTATTTAAAATCTTAGACAGCTGATTACAAGTACAAAACCTGGACAGCTGAAAACAAAATGCCTCTTAGAGTCTTCCAGTTAAATACATTCCAATACCTATGTGGTAATATTAAAAAGTTTATTGTTCTTATTTATTAATTTTGTTTTCCTTTTTTGATAGTGATGTGTGTGAAATGTAGTAGAGAGTGAAAGGCGTTCCGGAACCTAATAAAAAAAAACCAAAAAAAACCCAACATGTCTCCTTCCCAATTCCCTTTCCGAAGTCCAATGGTAAAATGGAGGAGCCTGAACCTCATAGCCAAAAGTCATTTAATAAATGATTTAGAAGCATTTTTAGAACTGCGCTTGTTTGCTGTGAAAGAAGAGCGTGTATTCGTTTTTTAAAAAGGAACTCGAAAAGTGAACTGCGTAGTAGAATTTTGGTGAAGCTGTGCATCTGACCGGCGGCAGATGGTCAGTAGCACCTGTTGGTTGGTTGGTTGGTTGGTTGGTTGTGAGCGCTGTTTCATTGTTTCCAGCCGCCGCTGCAGGCGCCCTCTGCTACGTCTGTCTGCCAGAGACCACCTTTCTCTCCCTTCCTCTCCATCCAGTGTCCGCCGCCGCAGCAGCAGCAGCGTCGTCGTTTTTTTCAACGTCGTCCTCCTGCCCACCGCCGCCACCGGCCGGTCTCTGCTTGAAGGGTGTGGGGGGGGGGGGTTGGGGANACCTGCGCCTTGGTGCCCGCCCATCCGCCCGGCGCAACATGAGGTTTTTGTAGCAAAAGAGCGTCCGTCCGTCCGTTGTACACACTCACTATGCGATTCTTCTTTCACCTCACTTACTATACACTACGGCTGCCTGCGACTGCCGGACGTGATATGTACACCTTCACCCACGCCACACGTGTACTCTATCAGGGTTCGTACGGTGCTTAAAAACCTAGGAAAGTGCTTATTCTTGGAACCCATTTCTAAGAACTGAAAATGCACTCGAAAAAGCCTTATTTATTCCCCTGAATTTTTTCGAGAGGGTGGAAATCGACCACTTTATTCCCGGGATTGTGATATAGGTCACTGCATAAAAGCAGCCACTGATGTGAAAATTGTAAACGAAAATATAGGGTTCCTTCCCAGGTATAAGAAAATATTTTATTCATTTAGAAATCGAGGAATTATCGTTAGTATGTGAAAGGTTGTCTAACAGTGTTATTGTGAATAAGTAACTAATATACATCTATAAATTAATTAGTGGAAGATGAGTTACACATTATGGTTCTTCTTTTTATAACTAAAACATTTATAATAGTGACTCTAATTGAGTTATTTTGTCACGTACTCTATTCATTTTTTCTTTGATTCTAATTTGGTGTATAGAGAAAATAACAAAAATGTATTGCTTAGACACGTCATAAAATCGATACTTCAACATTAAAGTAAAGGCGCTTAAAATTTATTTGAAGTGTTTTATTTTTTTCCGTACAAAAAGAGTGTGAACTCTGTATACGATAATATTTTGATAAAGAAAACACGAAGGTCCCTCTTCAGTGCGTACGAAGTTCTATTCCATTGCGAGCAGCACACGACACGAGTGGAAACACACACTCTAGTGTCTTCTTCTTCTTCTTTCAATCGTATCGCGTTGTGAGATGAGTGTGGTAGAGCGCAGTGGCGCATTTTACTTAAGAGTCCCAATGATTACCTCTTGTGGAAAATACATGATGCGCCTCCTGAATAATTATATTGTTTGTATTTTCAAGTGTAAAGTTCTCCTTTATAAAAAAAAATTATTATTTTGTCATTTCTGTTCTTACATCTCTATTGGCTAATTTTTTTTGTCCCTATTCAAAACTTATGTTGTTGTTTTTTATGAATGAAAAAACTTATTTGTATTTTTGAAGTACTTAATGTTTTTGATTGAATTTAAAACTACATGAATTGTTTCTAAATACACCATTTAGAATTTATCGGGGCGTGAAATTCCTTTCGATTGACTATTGTTCATTTCGATGGTTTCCTTCTTTGCTCGTCATTTGAGGAGGTCATTGAACTCTGTAGAGAGTTTTAGTGGCGTAAAATTACATTAAAGCTTCGCCGAATAGGTTTCTATACCTCCTCCTTTGAGGTGAAGGACATTTGGCAGCACGACGACGACGCGACCGCCGCTTGTGCAGCGAGTGACCTTGACGACGACGACGAGTGGCCGATGATGCACTCGGCTGCGAGATGGAGAGAGACAGAGAGAGAGAGATTATTATTTTTATTTTATTTTTTGCAATTTTAGGGGAGGGGAGGAAATTGTGGTCTTAAATCTGACAGAGAGAGAGAGAGAGAATGTAGGACTGTCCCCATTAATCGCCTTGTCTTTTGTGTGTGGTACGTTTTCTCCAAGATTTACTTTTATGAAATTTCGCAGTTCTTCTTCCTCTTCTTCTAATGATATGACGCTGCTGCTGCTGCTGCTGAGAGGAAGATAGAGGAACTTTTGAGGCGAATTATCGCATTCACGAAAGCAGCAGCAGCAGCGTCATGTTATGTTTTGATAACCGAATAAAAAGAAAGGTTTTGATGAAGTCCTTATTCGCTCAAAGGTTGCTTGAGGGAAGAATTGTTGGCGACTCTCCAAATCCGAACTCTTCTTTAGAAACTACGCTTAGCAAAACTCTGTCTTCTTCATTCGACGTAATGGAGCCGCTACATTTTCAAAACTGGAGAATTTATTTTTTGTTGCAGATTTACCAATGTACTTGTTTGGTATGGGCATTTACGTTGAAGCTAAACATCATACCCCGTCGCCACGCGGTTTCAATTCGTATCTTCTTAATGTGTCGGTCAATACGAGGAATCGAACGGAACAAAAATAAGTATTTGTAAGGAAATGATTGAAAAGTTAATTTTATCGGTTTTTATGGTAAATTGTCCAATCACAAATGGAATGGAATGATTTGTTGGTCAACCGTCCCAGCTTCGCCGACGCTCACGCTGATACTCAATTTGCTCTTTCGCGAATGACAATTGACACTTGAAAATAGCGTGCCGTCTTCTCTTCGACATTTCCGGGCAATTTCTTCCACTTCCATCGTCCATCAAAGTAGTATGTATTCACATTCATCATCATTATTATTATAAAATATATCATATCCCATATGTAACTGTTAAAATGATACATGTGTTGCGCAATGGAAGTTCCTCAGAAGATAATGTTCGCGATCCGCATATCGCCCGCCCCCCCCAAAAAAAAAAAACTTGAGAAATTCAATGTTTATTATTTAACTTATTGCATATTACTCTGCTCTCTACCTGTGTGTTTGTAATGAGACGGAGTGACTCATCGCTTGAGTGAATACAGTGCAGCCGCGGGCGGCACACGGGAACGCTCAGGGTTCCCCGACCCCTCGGTCCTCCCCCTCACCCCTGGGGGCACACTCGGTGCGTGGGAGTGAGTGCTAGGAACCCCCCCCTTCCCTTCCCATGACCCCTCACTGTTTCCGTCCGTCATGTCTCTTCTCTCTGTGCATTTGCTTCGGTTGGGACAGTGAACTCATTACGCTTCTCATTAATTTGTCAATAGAAGGCTTTTCTTTTGCTGGCGAAACCACTCATTGAGCGCATATATTAATTGTAATGTGTTGTAACTTTGTTCGCTAGATAATTGTTTAATCCTAATTAACATCACCTCTATGAGGACGACCTACACTCGGGGTGAAGCGTCGTATGTGTGTGTGTGTCTTATGCAATGAACAAGACGAGAGGAGGTCTCGTCTCCAAAATGTATGTTGGCTGTATCGGGAAAGTACATGGTTTTCAAGGGCTAAATATATTTGCACACATACTGAGAAATTAAAGCGATGGCGTGATATATTAATTAATATTAACAGATGAAACAGACAAATGCTGAGAAAAGAGCAAGAACCTCAAAAAAGAATTTTTTAAATATATTCTTACCCTTCTCAAACATCGTGAAAACGCAAAAACAAATGTCTTTTCAATTATCTTGTTTATCGCACCCTTAAACGCAGAAATCTCGAATGTTAAGCATTTCATAAAAACGTCACTGATTATATGTATTGTAAAATAAATGTTAGCTCTCGTATAGGGAACAGTGGTTTTCAAACCCCTCAAAGCAGCAGCGCTGTCTATTCCGGGGCCATTTTCAATTCACCGGCAAAATGTCGCCCAATGAATAAAACTAATGGGTCATATTTATTTATTTATTTGTAAAGCGATAATTTGATTTTCATCATTAAATTTATATTATTTCAATCTGGAAAAATTATTTATTTATTTGTAAAAAGTGTTATTAATGTTTAGTATTATAATTAAATTTCTTTATAATGTAATGTATGATGGGTTAATTCTGAACACAATTTTCTATTGTCTCTCCGTACGAAATGCCAAATACTTATTGGCAGCTGACACTTCTGTCACAAAATTGTGCCCCCTACGTTTGATGTAAAATGACTGCGCTGCTTCGGATGATAACTACGGTATCGTAATTTGCTTGTGAAATAATATTCCGTAATGATGTGAGTGACGAACGCAGTCAATGCTCTCCGCTCGTGTCGTTATAAATATCCCTGGAAGACACACGATGTGGGAGAATCGCACGCTCCCACTGCACCCGACCGCCGCTTCCCTCCTCCTCTTGTTTCTCACGCGGCCGCTTTGACGAACGAACCTTCCTGTGAGGACGAGCTACGTTTCCTTTTCGTTTCCTGTTGCCGGGTTTTACTTCTTCTTATTACTGAACGAACGGGTACAGTAATAAAATTAAACGAAAAACCGCCGTCTGTTCCTTCATGTCTTATGACAAATATTTTTGTCGTGTTTTCTCCCTTATTCTTCATTAGTTATACATACCTGTTACGCAAATCCTTTTGATATTCTCGCGCCCAAGTTAGAGATGGGTTGCAAAAGGGCTAACGATCTCGAAATTCCTGTAGTTTTCGGAATTTTTTTCTTTGAGCTTGTGAGTGGTTTCCCACGACAGGGATTTCAAACACCCGCCACTCACATTGATTCATTCACTTGGGCAACCGACCAATCGAGATCAAACAGCGTCACTGCCAAGTCGCCGGTTACAGTGGTGTCTGTCCTCTTGCGATACGTGCTATTCTGAAAGCAAATTCTCCTCATCTTTTCACTCTGCATAGAAATAGTTGCATTTTTTTATTAGTGGTTTGTGGCCTATGGCGGCTGTGCCGAAGGTCAAAGGCCACAGATGGCGATGGTGTCCAGACAGAATATTCTTCAGAGTCACGTTAGGAACTTTCATGTACAGCGACATTTTAATGTCAATTATTCAGACGATGACGAGAATTCAAAAATGAAGAACGCAAATATATGTGACACGAAAAGTTAGTGTACTATGTGTCAAACTAGATTTTTTGTGGGGCTTTAGTGTTCGTCAAGGTCATTAGAGCCCTATCAAACTTGACTTCCAAGTTCCTTATCCGATTATAATTTGTTGTCAAACCAAGTTGTATTTAATTATATTCAAGGCCTACTAAGAGAATAAGCGAAGAAATATGAATGGTGCAGCAAAACTGTATTGTACCTTATTTTTTGTAAACTTTCTGGATTTTTTTCTGTCTGCGATTAACAAATTTATTTTTTCTGTTATTGTTACTAGTTATGAGAATTTGTTTTAGTTATTTTTGAGTTTAAGTTATGTAATTGTATTTTTTTCTTAAGACGAATATTATGTGAAAAATCATTTACTTTTATTCACTCCAATACAACCGACGTGACAGCGCGTCTAATTCGATAGGGAATAATGCTGGGGATTCGATCCACTGTGTGACGTCAGAAGCAAGTGCAGCGCGCTCTCGCTCTGGACTGCGTGTCAGAGCAAAACCACGGCCCGGGTCTACGCGAACGCCGGTGTATTACATATTTCAACGGGGGTGGACTTTTTTTTATCAGCAATTCTTTTAAGTTCAGGTGTGAATAGAGAGAATGACTTGGCAAGGCATTTAGAAGGAAAGATGACTCCAAAGCGTCTGGAGTTGTTTATAGATGAAGGAGGATCCTTTCACTGCTGCAGTCGTGAATTTTTCAACACTTAAAGGAGTCTGGGAACTTCACTATCCACACGATTCAACGTTTTTTTCTTTCTTCTGATATTTTATCGCTTTGAAAGTGAATTGCTTCACTCGATGTCACGAAGGAAAACAGAAAAGTGAGTAGAAAACAATGATATGATGCAAAAACATCTATAGAGACACCACGTGAAACGGAAACGAGAATATTACGGTAAAGAAATACAGAGGTAAAGGACAACTCATACACGCTGATGCATTGTTCACTCTCTCCTCATGAATGAGTGTCCGTGTCTGTTTCGAAGCGACACAAATGAGGGAAAGTCCTTATCACTTTTTCACTCGAGTCATGCTTTCTGCACAAGATGAACTTGCTCACCCATTTGCATTATACGATTCATATTTCAGATCTATCTTGTTCTAAAGACCTCTCTGCCAACTAGAAGCTGCATTTCACTTAACGTGTGCGGTTTCAAAGCGTTCACAACTTCTCCGATTCTTCACGTCACCTGCTTTCGTAGCGTTGTGAAATACTCGGTCGAAAGGTGAAATTATTTCCTTGCATTTAAGTCACTCACTTAGCATCTCGGCGAGAAATGTTGTTGTCTGCAATGATAAAGAGCCCGACGATTAACACTAAAATATCATCGAGGTGAAAAGAGGATTGAATCTCATAAAAGACAACTTTGAAAATACTTTCTAAGCAAAACTATTTAACGAGATCTGAGATGGAACTTCGTCGGAGTTCTTGTCGGTATGAAATTCTTGACGATGTGATATATCATTTTTATAACAATCTCTTTGGACATTATCCATCGTCTTTACCTGTGCAACGTATCGACGTCCGTCTTCAGCACCTGCATTCGAGTCGGGGTACTTTGGTTCTTAAGGCGGGGACGTTATCACTGAGCCACTGCGACCCGGGAAAGCATTCGTCCTCAGTTCTTGAATTTTTAGTTTCATAAAATCATCCTTGCGCAAGTTATTAATCGATTGTATGTCGAATATCATCCATTTGCTTTCGCGATGAGAAAGAAAATTCCGAGTGAGAATCGCGTCCGAGTAGTTTTATTGTTTAGTTAATAGTTTTAAAAAAAGTATCTCTTTGGTGACATGAAACTCGAATGCCGCCTTCACTGCATCAGTTTCTCTCCGTAGATGATGTCGGTCCCGTAAACGTTTCCATGTGCAAATGCTACGCACTCATTACTCACCGATTTGCAAACAAAGCAAAGAGAGTGAGCACGCGTTGTTCATAAAAGCACATTTCCATTCGTTTTAAGCACCAGCTGCTTCTCTCCCTCTTTCTCCTGCTCTATAGTTCGCGAGTCGCAGTGAAATATTGCACCCCCGCTTCCATCGTACTCACCCTTCGCTGTGAAGGAAACTAAATTCACAATTCTCCCTTGTTACGGATGGTGGACTTTTTTCACTTTTTAAATACCTTGTTTACAATTTACGTGTAGATTTGTAAATCTTTGTTTTTCGTTGTATAATAGAAGTTCTTTAGTTATGAATTACTTTTTTGCTTTTATCGGTTGAAAGTAGCAGCTGTGAATTCTTTTTCTGTTTGGAAAATGCATTTGTATAATTTGCCAACTTACGTCCAGCAGCACGTTGTGGAGGTGCCCTGGGCCCTCGTCGTTATCCTGTCGGTTTCCCTTCGTTATCATAACGACACGTTTGCATCCAAACCCCACGCGGCGAGCGAGTTCTCGATCAGTTCGCGTTATTTAACGACATCTCGCTCGAGATCTCCTCACGCGCTGCAAATCCTTTCTTTATGATTTTCTTCAATACATTGGCCAAATCGCATCAAAATGTCAAATTCCTAACGTAAATGTTAAAAAAAATGATATAATAAAAAACAATTTTTAATTGTTTTTTCATCGGATGATTTCGATTAATACAATTTTGTTTATTTTATGCGCCACAATAAAAACAATAGTAATGATGATATTGGTACAATGGAGTGCGTTATTATTCTCCGTCAGCCGTAGTGCACCGTGAGAGGGGAGATGTGCAGCGTCATCATCCTCCTCGACGGGGTGCGGAGCATAAACGATGCTTTCTTCTTGTTGAGTGAAGTCAGTCGTTCAAATTGAGGATTCGTTGTACATTTGTACTTCTTCCTTTGTGGAAACGCTCACTTGGATGTCTGACCGAAAATATTTATAATGTATGTTATTATTATTTTGTCATTTCTTCACGACTGTCGGATCATTTGCTCAGGATCCGAACTCTTCAATTTCTTGCTTTGAGTAATAATGTTTGTGTTAAATAAATAACGCGACTGGAATGTATTTCGTGACGAATCGCTCGTAACGTTTCGCCTTCCGTTTGAAGTCGTCGTCGTCGTCGTGTGGTTTCTCATTATAACAAGAAACATGATATCACAAAATATGTTTACAAATGAGTAGAAAAAACAATAATTATTTTAATTTGAATGTATAACGGACATTAATAGTAGTAGGATGTTTGGGTCTTCTTTCTTGAAGACCCCCCAGAGAGTAATTTCGGGATGAAATGAATATTGCCAGTGCTGCCTCTTGTCTTGTATCAGTCGCAGACATAGAAAGGAAGAAGTGGAAGACGGCGGGGTGTTTTCTTGTAGTGATTTCGCAATACCTTCCTTTCTTCCTTTCTTCCTTCCTTCCTTCGTCTAGGCAGTTAGACAGCGGGGGAAGGAGGGAAGGGGATTTGTGTGTGTCCACGCCGCCCGCCGCATTTCATTATGCGAACGAAAAGACACTTTGTTTTGCTTCTGCTTCGGCTTTTGCAAGTGAAGAAGAAGAGGAAGAAGAAGAAGCTATAGAAGGGAAGGGAAGCGGTTTTAGTCTCGAGTGGGTGGGACGTCTCGTCTCGGAGGAACCTATGAAGTCAATGAACAATTTATATTACTGGTATGGCGTTTGTTTAGAAGAAAACTCGATTTCTTTTCTTACTTCTCACTTTCTGCGCTTTCGGTGTTTTTGTGTTGCGCACATCTTTATATTTGAGATGCAACCGAACTGATTTCCTTAGTGAAGGGAAAGTTAGTGGATTCCAATGTAGCATTCGTTTTGCTCTGCTTCTGAATTTCAACTGGAGAGATGGACTTGTGTTTCGTCGATTCGCCGGATTAAAATCCACCCCGTGAGACGTTCAACGCGGAAAACACATTAATTACCTTATATGTATTATTATTATTATTAATATTTTTCTGTGCACTTGTTTTTCCTCTGTTAGGGCGGGGCTTATACGCCAAGCCGGAAGGAAGTAAAATTTGATCTTAGTCGAGACTCAGAAATTAGGCGACATTTTTGTAATATAACGGATTTCTTTTTTTTTGGAAGTGACTCCAGTTGCTGAAATTATGAGGGGAATAATTAACACTTCAATTTCTTTCCAACTCGTTTGAATTTCTGTTTTTGAATTTTTCTTTGTTCTGTCTTTCTTAAATTGTTAGTGGAAGGAACAGCTACAACGATGATAAAAGTTTTTCTTTTAGAATTGTCTATTAATATTATATCTGGCTTGTTAGGATCTACTATTCTGTCTGTAATGATTTGCTTATCCCAGTACAAAGTGGCATTTCTACAGTGTGATGTAACTGTTACAACCAAGTTAAAGTTTTTAGCTGTTGGTGGATTATTTTGGCCGTTTGATTATGTCTGCGGGTGTACGTGGCAACCCGAAATAATGTGATGGATCGTTTCATTGCAGGTGTGGGGCGCGCTCTACATAATCCATCGACGTTCTCACGCAGAATTTCTTTTCCGTAATGTCTAGTTGGGATTGCGTGATCCTGTATAGCGCACGCAAACCCTTCAGTCTCTGCTTGGAGTTGGCCGTGTTTTAGTCATAAAGTTGATTCTTCTTTGTCAACATTGGCATCCTGCAGAGAATTTGGGAATTGTCTATACAAGGGTTTAACTAGCCATTTTATATCATTTATTGGTAGTTCAACATTTTCCGATAACTTTAGCCGACTGTAATCTTCATCTAAAGGAACAAGTAACTGATGAAGAGGGACGTGACTACTCTTGAAATAATTTCTTAGTTTTGTAATATGCGAATTGCAAAGATATGCTACGTCTAACAACCCCTTTCCCCCTTCTGACCGTCAATACATCCTTTGGCACGGTGTCTTCTAAATTTTATCACGAGAGTGCGTGTTTTTCTGTTGATGTGTGTGGAACCAATTAACAATTCCAAATGTATGTGTTAGAACGGATACTGCCCAGCCATAATAAGATTTTTTGCATTTAATTGCGTCTTCGATATTGAAATGAGCCTTTTTTTTCATACTTGTTTTGGAAATACTTTTTGAGGTGTGATTGGTCATATTTGCGATTTTCTTGGAAGCCAAGATACTTATAATTTTGATCTGATTCTAGACATTTTATGAATGATTCAGTTGACACTTCATAATTTTCTCCTGGCATGAATTTAACTCTATTAATGTGCATGGAAGCACATTTATCTAATCCAAAGGACATTTTAATGTCTGAGTAATAGAACTGTATGACTTTCAGAAGGCTGTGCAGATTATCTGGAGAGTTAGCATACACTTTTATGTGAGTAATTTGGGATGTTCTCTGCTTTGTTTCTAACTGGTAACCAAATTGTGTTTCATTGAGAAGTCTCGACAATGGATTCAAAGCCAGGCAGCACTTTTAAGAACCACTATACGTCAACGCGGTAGCAAACCACCTTCTCTATAGATCCTTTTGTTATTATTTATCTGGTTTGCATCTATTTCTCCTTCCGCGTAGGAGACGTGACTCGTGCGTCGATCGCAGAGGCGCTTACCACTGCACCGACCGTTCGTTCACCTTACACAATTGCGCACCATTTGCTAAACCCAGGAAGAACCCCAGACAGGAGGTAAGTTTGGGTGGAAATGGTGTACAGGAGTGGGGTGGTATAGTAGTCAACACCTCTCCGGTTCGTCGTCATTTTCATTTCCGACTGAAAGTTATCATATAATTGGTTTGTTGGCAGCAACAGTATGTGTCGGTCTTAGAAGAATATCTTGAGAGTGATGTTGAGGTGTTGAGGCACGTAGAGCTCCTGCTTTGTGTGTGACGTGACCTTGGTTGGCGTTGAAGGCGTTTGAGGGGTGGAGAGGGTGTTACCCCCCACCCCCCNGGGGGGGGGCATAGTAATAGTGGGAAACAGCCAGCGATGCAAACAAACAAATGAAGGAGCTGGAGCGTGATTTTCACAGAGTCGCTCGCAGCACGGGAAGACCTAAGGGCCGAAGGACCTTCAAGGAAGGGCATAGGTAGTGAACACGAGTCAAGGGAGAAACACTACTTCCGAATCGTCATTGATTTCCTGTTCATTAAAAACGACGAAAACGATGAGCTATGTTTTAGAGAGAATAGGAGACACGTATCTTGAGTACTGCGGTCCATAAAGCAGTGATGAAGTCCGGGGACTTTTTTTCCGCGTTCAAAAAAGTTAAGATGATGAGAAATCATACCTTCTGATGAGTTGTTTACTGCATACCTTTTCGATGAACTCGAGTTTGAAATATATTGACGTCTTATCCACTTATGTATTTTCTCGTATATTTTGCTAAGGTTGATATTTAGTTCATTTTTTTTTAATGATGGGGTTTGAAGGGCTCGTCAGTATTTAGTTGATATCATAAATACGGACAACATATATGGTAATGGGAAAGTGTTCCATTCTTTTCTTTATCGATTGACACATCATTTTTGTCGTCTGAGAATATCGCCGCACTGTTCTTTCCATTTGGTTACAGTCGTCTTGTTCTTCTCTCCTCCTCATCCTCTACCTATGCGTCGAGTGAGGAAGTGGATGTTGATTTTATCATTCACGGCTGAGTCTCGTTCCGCTCTGATCTCTCATCCCCTCGCTCTACTACCCTTTCTGCCCTACTCTCCTTGTTCCATCGTCATCTTCTTCTTTCTTCTTCTCGAGGAAGATGTATAATACGTGTAGTACCCAAAAGCCAGAAACTCGATCTCTGTCGCTCGAATTTAGAAGCTCACGCTGTGAGCACAAGTGGATCGATCGCTGTGTGCCGTACGACGTGCGAGGAAGTGAACACCTGGAACAGTCCATTCCCCTTCCGTCTCAAATAAATAAACTCGCGTTGGGGATAATGAACCCAGTTATTCTCGGGAAACCATCAATTCCAATCAAAGGCGGATTTCATATTTATAAAAGAAATTATTTAATAAATACGTACTGTTATCCATTTGTTATCCCAAATTGAATCGTAGATATTATGTGCAGTAAACATTCGAGATTAATAATAACAAAAGTATCGACGACATTCCCGACCATGGATTGGTTTGAGATTAAAAACTTTGTGGTAAAATGTGCACAATTTGAGGTAGAATCCCGTCTGCTCGTATTTGGTTGCACGTGAAGCGACCTGGAATCGGGGAGGGAGAGATGTTGTGAGGAATTCTCATCTGATTCGACCGAATAAGAAGTAGACTCCCGGACGAATCGTAGTGGGCGATATTTGATGCTTGCAATAGCAAATGTGTTGTTGATCAGAGACGCTGAGTGGAATCCGATCCTTTTTCTCTTCTCTCTTCTTGTGAGAGTAAAACGTGTCGCTATAAAATATTAACACGAATAGAAGTGGAATAATGCGGTGGACGAGGTAAACTGATGCAACAACTCATTTAGTAAATCCAGCGGAATATCAAAGAAGCTTCTTTACATGAAATGTGACGAAGACGTCCGCTATTTGTGTCTCGAAAGATAAAAGTCCTACGTATGGGATGTGATGACGTAGAGCTTTTCTCGCTCCGCTGATGCGGGTTCGGCTCCCGGGAGCTGAGTTTGTGTGAGTGTGTCTCTGGCCGTCAGTTCGTCGGTCGGTCGGTCGGCCGGTCGGATAGTTGGTCGCTGTGCTGTGTGCGGATGGGGTGCAGGGGCGGAGGGGGACGCGCGTGTGGAAAACCGGTTCCTTGACGACGACGAGGAGGAGGAGGAGGAGGAGGAGGACGAAGAAGAAGAAGAAGAAGAAGCCTTTTCTTGCTCCCCTCTTCCCCTCCACACACACAACTTCAATTCTTCTAATTTCTCCTCGAGTATCTATTATTATTAATAATAATAACAACAACTTATTAATCTGCAAGTGAGCAACAATAATAAGAGGTTTAATAGCTAATCATCGCCCAAATATCTATAAAATACGCGTGCGCGCGCGCGGTATAAAATGGTTAGAAATTAATACACAAGATTACAATGAGAAGGAAATTACGTTTAAGAAATTAATTATCTGCATGTGAGGCCCACTTGTGTGTACGTTCACATACTCGTACGTGCACAAACTCATCTTCTCTTACGAACAGATAGAGACAGACAGACACGAACTCGTAATTACATCTACGACGAGGAGATTGTTTGTTTGGAAAAATATTTTCAACTTTTAAAAAGTATGGGAAAATGATGTCTTTTACGTATTTAATGAATGTGTAATTCAATTTCGAATGAATTAAGGAACGACAATTCTTTAAAGATCTCGTGTGAATTAAAGCGGAAGTAATTTTTTGTGATCATTTTGAAATGTTTCCTTGAAATTACGTAATGTATGGAATCCAGATACACTCTTGTTTTGATGTTATATACGCGGAGAAAGAATGGAACGTCTTCCATCGATTGTATTCCGCATCTTCAACTCCTTGGATTTCTTTCATGCGAACGACGAGGCTGTTGTGAGTACTTAGTCTTGAGTCTCCTCCTGAGGACACTTTCCCCAAGCACTTCTTTTCTTGCACTTGTGTTGTAGTTAAATATATCCTGTCGAGAGTGAACTGAATAAGTATATGAGTAGGACGTCACAGAGTTGTCTCTGCAGGCAGTGGTGGCAGTCCGATGTTAGTTTTGCATTTAGAGGCAATGTATTTACGAAGAAAATGTCCAATGACAAGTAAAGTTTCTCAAAGTCTTCGTTGTTATTATTAGGTTTATTAGAAGATTGGTAAATTATTCTTTGTCGTAAAAATCATGAAAATGGCAAAAATGATGTTATCCGTTTCCGAAGCGAAAATGAGTCGTTCATTAATAATAATAATAATAATAATAATAATAATTGAACCACATGGATCATAACAATGATGTATAGCGAGTCATAGTACTAAGAACAATAACAATATTTACATATATGAATAACAACAATATAATAATTTTGATACATTTAACCAGATTCATTTAACTTAGGCTAAGAAGAAGTTAACTTAAAAATACAATTATTTTCTACTATTACAGAATATTAATATTTATTTAGGCTAGTGTTATTAGATATCTATGGTAAGAGTTCTATTATTTTACTTTTATTAATTTATGTCGAGGTCTGTATTTATGCCAAAACAGTGTAATTTAATGTTGTTAGACCTTTTCTGCACCTTTGTTCTAACGATTACCTGCAACAGATTGTATGTCATTGAGGAATATTCTTGTACTCTGTTCTTGTAGAGTGGTTGTGTGGACGCCGATGGAGTGGTTGGTCCGAAAGGTGCGCAATGAGAGGAGGATGGATCCACTGAAAACATTTCCTCGACGTTTTACTATAATTCATATATTTTCATATAAACGTCTAACAAACATAAAAAAAACACACTTCTTTGTGGCGACTCGCAATAGGCGTGAGATATTCACATCCGGTACACCGCCCCTCTGGAAATGTTTATTCTTGTTGAGATAAAGTTGAGATAACAATGTTGAAAAACGTTTGTGTACCTTTTGCGGAAATATTTCTACATTTTCGAGGTGTATGTAGAAATTGCTCGTTAAGTGATTGTAATTTTCGATCATATTCTGACCCGTTCTTCCACCGAACGACGTGAACGAGGGAAGAGAAGTGTTTTCCTCTGTCGTAGGGATGGAACCCGCGCGACGGAGGAATGTCTGTATATTTCTTTATTTTTTTAAAGTATTTTCAATATTTAATAATATATTAAAATGTTCTCGTATTGTAATGTATGATTCGGTAATTTCGAGCACAATTTTCTCTATTTTCTTCTTGTGGGACTCTCGTCGTGTCACGTCAGACTCTTTTAACTCGCGGGGCGTCAAAGAAATGTTTGGCGATCGATAGAATTGAGGCGCTTTTTATCAGAATAAATTGTTTACATTACTTCGTTGGAATCGTTTCCCCTCTGAAACTGTGATGCGCTCGTGCTTTAAAAAGAAAATTATAATTAATGTAAAACGTACAATTTTCCCCAGAGAAACGATTGTGAATGTAGCGAAGGGGTCGACGTGTCTCTTGTTTCCTCTTTTGCTGTCGCGGCGCGCAAACGCATATGTCCATTACGCTGCATATCTTAAATACTGAAGAAGCTTTTACTGTACGAGACGATCTTTGGAGGAGCGGTTGGGGCCGAACATCGTCCGAGAAAATATTTGAAAAATCTCCTTGTAGAGTGAAATACTCGAAGCTCGAGAAGAATTTCATAAAGGTTTGGAGTGTTTGTAATACATATTTTGTGTATCGTCGGTTTTAATTCGCATTATATCGCATTGAAACAAATCGCTCGAAGAAATCAAAGAGGAGGGGATGAAATGAACTTTATGGAATGCGATTTGAACGCGAGAAATCGCCTATCAATGATTAAGGCGGGATATATTGAGAAACACGATGGGTTTGTTCTCATGAACTGTAAGTATTGTACTTTTGTTTAAATTAATATCTTCCGCCATTTTAGTCTTGAGTGTATTTAAAAAACCATACGACCTGTATTTTGGTATTTGAGTCATTCTTTGTAAAAGATGAATAAATATGGAAACGTGTCCTCTTCGCTCGTGGCAATGTTTATTCATAAGGAGCTCTTGTCACGGAGTCGTCGCATTGTGTGTCGCAAGCTGCTCAGAGTGGAATGAGAACGTACTAGATACGACTCTCGTGGTGACTCGTGTCCTAGTTGGGCAGTTTCCTTCCTCTCCGTAGACTCTTAGGGCGGATGCTCGTTTTCTTTCTACTGCTGGGCAAGTGGTGCAAATCTTTTTATTTTTTTATTTTTTATTTTTGATTGGGAATCGTTTTAGAGGACTGGAGTGTATTGAATACTGGAAATTAGACAAATTAAACGAGGCTGAGGGTAAGATGGAATTTGCAAGTAACTGTCGTTTTGTCGAGATGAGATCCCTGAATACGAACGTTGAATGTTCGCCAATCGCCGTTCAGTCTAACGAATGCGTGAGGTGTTTGTATTGATGTGTGAGTGAGCGAACGCTGTTCTTTCAGCTTGTACTTGTGCTAGACACCCACACGTGCACCCGAAACAGCGGCGCCTTGTTCTACATGTTCCTCCCTCGCGTGGTGTAGGTGTCGCAAAGGACAAAGTCTTGCTTTGTGAAAGCTTTATTCCCGGTCCACGGATCGTTGAAAAAGAAGATTTTCTCTTTAAAATTATACTTCGTGGAAAAACGCTTCGATCGCCCGACATCCAGTTCCTTGTTGAAGAACGGGAGATGGAATCTATCTGACTGCAATCTTGTGTAAAAATGGTTTATATTTGCGCGCACATATACATGATGTTAATAAGAAATTTTGTAACAAGAGATGGTAAGGTGTGTACGTAAATGAAAAGCGAGACGTATCATATGAACCGAAAACATCTATAGTTAAAAAAATGAGGGCTTTAACAGCAGTACGAAGGAATGGCTATGGCGCCTAAGGAAAGAAACAGCAAATGTAATTTCACGCTTATTTAACTTTTTCCTTTGTGTTTAAACAGCTCCTGCGTTGTGCGGTTTATTTATTTATTTATTTTCGAGCTCTCGGAAACACTATAATGTATAAGTGCTAATGACAGTTGGAGAGATTAATTGTATTGGAATTACACAGTATCTCTTGGAAAACGGAGTTTCACGACATCGTGCGACTCTAAAACCTACGCCACACACATGGCGATCGTTGCCAAATACCTTCATCGGAGAGTGATGTAGCCGCTCCACCATTGACAAGGATGCTCAAATATTCTATGCGAACGACGAGTCCGAGTCAAAGGAGCCGCCTTCCTTGCCGATCTTGTTACACACTCGTCGAAGAACGCCAACAGCGCGCGTAAATTATCCCGTAATTCCATAAAGTCTGTATTGAAGTTTTGATTATAATTATAACTTTTTTAAACTCAGCATCCCGCATGCATTTGAGTTATTAATGTAGCTATGTATTATTGTTGTTTCATTAGGTGGCATATAATATAAAGGGCATATAGTTATGTATACCTATTTTAATTACAATAATGCCCCGAAGATTGTTCCTGTGTTTTTGAACAAGAATTAAGTGTTCCTCAAATTTCGATTTATACAAAAAGGTAGCAGTAATGGCTTTTCCATTTTTTAAATTATTGATATTCTATTGAACAAAATTAAATGTGAACGTATCAAACCGAGACGATACAAGCGACATTGTTTTCATTTGAAATATTTTGAAAGTTGTGTTCACAAATATTTGACGACGACTCTTTGGCGAGGCTTGGCAAGACGGGGGGACTTATGTTGCATTACCTGGGAGGCAATGTATGAACTTATTTGTTCACACGATTTAAAGCAATACACAACAAGATTTTGCCCTCAGTCGGTTGAGAAGACTATGTAGTGGTTAGTTGACTTATGTGTACTTCCCTCTGTAGTTTAGGAAAAATTTCTAATTGGATTCAGGTAACATGTGTAATGAATGAGACACAGTGTTCATGAGGAGAGGCCCCGACCTCACGTTCAGTTCGCTCTCAGTCCTATCGTGTCACCCTCCAGAAAGTACTGGTATTCATATTTTAGAAAGAAATTGTAGAAGTATAGAATGTTTGTAGAATTTTCATTAAATGACAAGTATTAGCCTCTTCTGGAGGACCGTTGATGGAAGACTTTCTACATTTTATCATTTATTGTTAAGGATAATGGCCCTTAAATAACGACGGATTGAGTCTTACATTTAAAGTGAGGACAGGCAGAACGCAGTTATTTATTAGGTATCAGAGCCCTACTCCTCTTGGTGTTTTGCACAAGTAGACATTGTTTGAGAATTAATTCTCCCTATCCCTTCTTCTAATTTTGGTTTGAATACTTTTTTTTTTCTTCTGAAACAGCGTGTGAGGAGAGTGAAGTTCCTGTTATACATTTTTATAATAAAAAATTAACTATTTTAAATAAATTATTGCATTGAGGCATTGAATTTTTTAACTATGTCGATGTTTTAGCAATGAACGCTATCTTCCCCAGCGCTACAAAAAAATTACGACTCCATGTCAGTTAATCTTTTTTGATACGTAATAAAATGGTAGGTAGTTTTTTGTTGTTGTTGTTGTTGTTGTTGTTGTTGTTGTTGTTGTTGTTGTTGTTGTTGTTGTTGTTGTTGTATGTGGGGATGGAGATGAAGTAATTTATGTTGTTGTTGTTGTTGTTGTTGTTGTTGTTGTTGTTGTTGTTGTTGTTGTTGTTGTTGTTGTTGTTGTTGTTGTTGTTGTTGTTGTTGTTGTTGTTGTTGGTGGGGATGGAGATGAAGTAATTTATGATGGAATTTTATTGAGGATAATCTAAATGAAGTGTTACAAATATCTGGATTATACAAAATGTTAGTTAATATAATTACTGAATTGAATTGAAAACGATAGTTTCATATTGTGATTTAACTACAAGATTTTGTTGATATACTGTTGGAAATTAAGTTTGATTAATTTGTTAGGTGTAGATAATTATAGTATTGTAAGTAGTGGTTCTGAGTTGTATTGTGTTATGCGTTACTATATAGATGTTAGTGTATTTGATCAATTGTTGAATTATCCTACATGGTACTGAAATATTTTTGTGGCCCGAGGAAGATAGTGTTTGCTGTTGAGATGTTGATATAGTTAATAAATATATTGGCTAAGTGCAAGAATTCATTTTTACATTTCATCGTAACGACAAAAAACATCCCCATCATTAAGTATTTTAGTTGTAATTGAATGATTGCTTCATTCAGTCTGTTTCTTGTGTTCTTTACTTTAAAAAAAGTTTATTTCCCCCCTCCCCCCTTCAAATGATCTCTAATAAAATGATGAATGAAGGAATGATTGAGTGAATAATTGATGAATGTGCACTTTTTAATGACTTTTCCACAATTGATTTTTGTTGCTTGATTTTCAATGATTGATTTTGGTGTACGTTGATGCAGGGTGCAGGACAAGACAAGCTTGGAATCTACATCAAGTCAGTGGTCAAAGGGGGAGCAGCGGACGTGGTGAGTTAAAGTAATATTTTAATAAAAGGAATACTAAATCCAATCATCTGGTTCATTTATGTGCACAATGAATGAGTTCTCACATTACCCATTTATATGTGTAATGTTCACATTGGGGAGTTTTGAGGTTATTTATGTATTGACAAACAAAACTACTACACTGAATGACGACACAGATGTTTTAACTTAATTAAAAACATATTTTCCTAAAAATATCCTATTTTTCTTACTTATTGTAGCTAAAAGAGTGGAAAGTGTTGTGGTCTTAGCTGGAATAAAATTTGTCCTCAAAAATAATTCTTCCATTTTCTAATTTTTGTTTTCATTGCAGGACGGTCAATTACAAGCCGGAGACCAATTACTCAAAGTGGATGGGCAGAGTTTAGTAGGAATAACCCAAGAGAAGTAAGTGTGATGATATGGCAGGAGAAAATGAGTTTGTTTGGATTAGAAAGTTCCCTAACACAATTCTGCTTTTTGCTTCATGTAGGGCTGCAGAATACCTTGTGCGCACAGGACCTACTGTTACATTAGAAGTTGCAAAGCAAGGTGCAATATATCATGGCCTGGCTACATTGTTACAACAACCTTCCCCTGTAATGGGAAGAGGTAAGTTATGAAGACATTTTGTCCTCACACTGTTCATCCATTAAATTTTCATTACGAGAGAACTTAATTATGTTTGTTTATGTTCACAAAAAGCACTAATAATAATAACAAAATGTAAGTCACAAGAAGAATTAAAGCTTCTAGTTTGTCATATTCACATTTTATGTTTTGATAGATTTTATTTCTGCGTTGCAGTACATTTTTCACTGCTTCACATAATCTTTATACTTCACATAATATTTTAGCTTTGTTTCATTGTGCATGTGGAACTGTATGTAATGTTTACTTTTCTACTCACTGTTTTTTTCTTAAGAAAACGTTGGTCTTCTTATGAAAGATTTTGTGCAAAGACACTTTATTTCATTGGCTACAGCAGATTTTTATTGTCTTTTCCATGGTAAGATTTTTACTTCATTTATAGTTGGCAATTCCAGCAGTAGAATTAGAAATGTTTCTTAATTATTCAAAATAAAATTCAACCTACAGTGCATGTGCTGAATCTGATTCGTGTTATTTAGTTATTAATATGAACTTATGTTGTAAATAGAATAATTTAAAACATTCTGTTTGTGTTGTCGTGTACCTACTGTCTTTTTATCTAAACTACTAGTGCTTTTATTAACTCTGCTTTTCCGATGCTTCTCTAACAGCTTCGTCTTCTGCATCTCGTTCTCGTCCCAAATCTGAACTGATCTCTCAAGCGAGACTGGGGGAAAGCCACCCCGCTGGACCTATGTCGGGCACGGTGTCCCTCGTGAACCTACACACTTCGGGTTCGACGGTGGCACAACCTCAGCCTCAGAACGTAGGACCGGTGCCTTATCAGGAAAGACTCGTAGACTGGAACGTGGAGCCAGGTGCTGAGCCCTCTACATATCCCTCTTCTTTAGATCGATTGCAGCGTAGAGCAGGAGACAGTAACCCTAACATGTATCTGACGTATCAATCTACTCACACTCTACTAAATCCTCCACCTCTTTCCCATACCACCCCTTCACCGAATTCGAACACTGAACCTACTTCCAGCAAACTGTTTGAGCAGACGAATGTCAATTCACTTCACTTTCAAAAAAGAACATTATCTCCTTCAGTTAACTTTCTAACAGTGCCATATCCTCATTCCTCAAATATGTGCAGTAAAAATTTTCAGAGTAAAATGTCTCCCTTCAAAACTAATCCTCCTTTTGTTGAAATTGAAGAGGAAAATCTTTGCAATAGTGCAAACAAAAATGAGATTTTCAAGGATTTCCAAAATTTGGAATGTGGAGAACCAAGTAATTCTTTTAATACGAGTAATAAATACGATCCACTTGATTTAAGTGCCAGTTGTGATAAATTGAATACTGGTTTAATTTGTGAGGGGGAGAATAGTTCTCTTTCATCCATAGTTTCGAGTGTTGAAAATGAGGAATCGATATCTGCTTCTTTTCTTAACGATTGTTGTTCTCATTCTTCCACTAGCACGTCTGACTCGTCAGAGCAAACGAAAAAGTGCAACGACATGTCCAAAAATAAAGATAAACTAGAGATGGAGGAGAAGTTGCGAATTATGAAGGATGTGGATGAAATTTTATTGGGAGACTTTGAAAATAAAGATAGTCAATATAATAAGAACAAGGTTGATTTTGACTCAAAGGAAAGTAACGATGTCGCATCGTGCAAATCAGATCGTGAAAATAATGAATTCTTTACTGATGAGACGAGTAGTGATTTTGTTCCATCTATGCTGAATTTGGATCTGAGCAGCATTAATGATGAACTTAATTCGAATGGGAGCGATTCAACCAAATTATCTCGATGTTGGAAATCACCCGACGAGGTGCGTTTGGGATGTGGAAGAGTTGCAGCGTTAGCCAAGCATTTCTCACAACTTGGAGAGAATGGTGTGATTCGCCTTCGTAACCACGATATCTGGAGGAAAAGGGGACAAAACATAAAATTAGACATGTTTAAGTCAGTTCCTAATATATCCAGTTCTGGGATAAGGGAAAATCATTGTAACTTCATCCCCAAACCCGGTTCATGTTACCTAGCACCTTCCACTTTCCAAGGATCCAATCCTAACTCTTATAGTTATGTGTATACAGTAGGACTGAAGCCTAAAAGTGTGAGTATGGATGATTTGGGGGATAAAAGCTGTGGAAGCAGTGTCAGAGATGTCAGCAGTTATCACGATAGTTTAGAGAACATCTGTGAAAGAGAATCTTTCAGTGAAAATAATGTTGTGACATCAAACTGTGGCATTCAAAGTAATCTCCAGTCATTTGCAAGCGCTCTGAAATCGTCATCGTCAAGTGCACTTGAAGAAACATGTTTGGTAAGTACCTCATTTAAAACTGGAGAACGGTGTTGCTGTTTTGATTCACCCCCAAAAAACCCCGTCCTATCAAGTAGTGAAGAACTTAACAAGCCTATTTACACTTCAGCTAAAGGAGGTCATGTAATCTCTACAAGCAGAAGCGTGAGCTGTATCTGCGCCTCTTCGATTGCGACTCCTAATCGTAACATATCATCACCTCATGCTGATAAATGCCTTAGTGAAGACAATATTACATCTTCAAAGAAGACTTATAAGTATCATGTATCATTTATGAACATTCAGAGGGACGGAGGTGGTTCCCTACAGAAATCTTGCTGGAAGCAAGAGTCAAATGCGACAAAGAAAACAACAAATTTAGTTTCTCTGCAAGGAAGGTGTAAAAGTGAAGGTGATATTATGAGTGTTGGACAACCTGCTTTCCTTGTGACGAGAACCTTGTGCAACATCCAAGTGCCTAGTAGTTATAAATTAAGGCCTAAAAGTGAAGATAATCTTGCCATATCATTAGAATCCAAAAAAAAAGTAGGAGGACCTCAAGAATTCCTTCTTTTAAAATCTAATTACAAAAACAGTCACATGGTTGGCTGCTGTACCCACGCCAGAAACTTCAAAAATCTTGAGAAGAGGCCTCCAACGCCTTTGAAGATACTCAGTAAGCTGGAGCATCTTTTGGCATGAAGCTGCTTTATTATGATTTTATGTTTTACAAAGCATGATCTTCTTCACTGATGATTATGATTTGATCCTCCGTCAAAGTGGGTTTATTTCCTTTATTATCAAGTTTTATTTATACTTTACTTAACGAAATGTATTTTTAATATTTTAATTTTTTAGCTTTTAACAGTTAAAAGCATGATTATGTGTTCCGTATTCATTTTATGTACAATCATGAAAGAGAATTGCACCAGTCGTATTGTGTTGCAGTCTTTAAGTTGAATCCTACATTTTCCTTTCGTTCTGCGTCCTAGTCCTTTTCCCACAATGCACGTGTTGTATCCATTGTAGCGTTAAATACAAAACACTTCTTTGCATGCTATAGTTTCTCTTCAGTTATGATTTGCTTTCATTTTTTTTACCAGTTGCGAATTTTAATTATAGATATTTCATCTTGTATTAATAGTGTATTCTCTCGTGTAGGACCCCGCCGCATGAGTGAAAGAGATTTACCGTCTAGGATAATGAATGAGCAAAATCATTTAGGAGATTCTAGAAGAAATTTGTCTAATCATGCACCAATCCAGAGTTCAAAATCTGTTCCATCATTGAATAGTAAGTATGTCTCAATTGAGTAGTTAAAAATTTTAGAAGAGACCATTATTGTGAACATTGTTAATGCTTATTAATTTTCATCTACAAATAGTGCTTTGAATTCCTTAACTAACCATAACTAATGGTAAATGACATTAAACTATAATGACCGTGAAGCTATAAGTACCTTATTATACAAGTCTTTGAAAATGCATAGGTAGGTGTATGAGGTTAAATGCCTAGATGCAAGAGTACTTTACGTGACCAAGTACTTCTGTTTGGTTCTCCGTGATGGGGTTGTGGTTGATGTTGAAAACGTTACATATGCTGCAAAAAGTAAGCAAGTAAATTGGAGATCTAAATATCTGCGTTCGTTGTGGGAGGTCTGCTGTCCGTTCTCACTTGATAGAATTTGAAATTGAATTTATTAACCAGGTAATACACTGTAATTGTATACAATACAATTGCTTTAAAAAACTCCCTGTACAGACTGAAGAAAAGTCGGTGTACAGGCCCACTACCAAAGTGAAAAAATTACTTATTACTACAATTAAAGTAAAAAGAAACAACAACAACAACAGAATAACCATACTACCATAAAATTTCAAAATATTGAACTATAGTTAAAAATGATTTAGTTTCCATTTTATTGTGGTTTTCTGATATCCAGCCTTTGAGTTTATTTTTTCAGATTTATTCAATTTGTCAATCTTCTTCAGATCATTAGTAAATTATGTATATTTAGTAGCTGCCCAAACTTGTAGTTGTACTTTTTTTAACCGAGTCAAATTGTTCCCAGTGCTATTTTTAAGAACTTGTAATAATTGCTAGATCATGTAGATATTTTGTAAAAATGTATAACACTGGTGTTTGGACTTGACTTTGTTTTTTCCCCTTGCAGGTGGAAACAATGACCTCGTTCATGGACCTCTGTCTCAAGGGGCCAATGCTGCCAACCTCAAGCAGCATGAAGCTTTGAACACAGGCTTCAGTCACATGACCTCCACTAGCAGCATCCCTCAGAACAACAACGGCCCTTCGAAAGCATACGACGGACCACTTCCACCGGGCAGTGTGGCTGCATTGAGATCAAAGTGAGGATGATGGTTTAGAATTGAGTAGCAATAATGATATTTTCCTTTTTATTGGAATATAATAATATAAAACCGGGTTTTGCTCCGGTTTTCCTTCGGGTAGAGGCGGATTTCTTATAGAGGTTCTCTAGACTTTGTCTAGGGGCATGTTTATTGTAATAATAAATTGTGAATTTAGTGTTATTTCTATTTTTATGATTTTTAAACACTATACTCAGAACAATCTATAATTCGTTAATAATTTGTACATGTAAATTTTTTGCGTTAAATTACAAACAGATCGACATTCTATTAGTGTTATAACTCACAGCTGACTTTTTATGTTTTTAGTTGTTTTTTTTCCCTCCACGTGGTCATACGCAGTTTGTACTGTTTTTTGACAATAAATTTATTATTATTTATCTTACCTAGGAATTTTTGCTGAAATTTTTGAATCCGCCTCTGCCTCGGGGCCCTTGATCGGAATTGATGGGACGGTCCCTCGCTTGCTTCCGGAGAGTAAATTAGTTTATTGTCCTCCACGTGGTCATATGCAGTTTGTACTGCTTTTTTTGACAATAAATTTATTTATTATAAAATACATTTTCAGGAAACAATTCTAGTGTAGTTCATTGTTATAGAAATTAGAGTAGGTGTGTGTTTGAATAAATTGATAATATATTATTAATAAAGTATACAGAGGACAAGAAACTAGTTTCCTTTTTGGGAAAAAGCAAAGAATATTTGATTTATCTATGAGAAATTCTGTCCTGTTTTTATAATGTTACTGTACTATATTAATAATTATTTAGGCTACTGTTGATAGTTTTCTAAAATATGTTTCAATTGCATTACTTCTGTTTCACTCGTGAAGAAAGGAGGGGAATCTATATTTACACTAAAGCAGAGTATTTTATGAAATGTTTTTCATAACCATTTTTTCCTCAATCACCTTCTGCACCTTTATTCTAACTTGTTCCCTCTTTGTTGTGACAATTCAAAGAATTGTTTCCTCATCTTGAAGCATTAAAAAATAAGTTTTTTCTCTGTTTTGTCTTCTTAGGTCCAGTCAGAACTTGAACGATCCTCGTCCGACTGCAGCTTTGCCTCCTGCAGGCCTGGGGTCCCGTCAGGCTTCGAACCCCAGTCTACATCCTCAGCATCCACAAGCTGCAATGCAGCAGCCTCCGCATCACCAAGTCCATCACCATCCTCATTCCGGACCCGGTCAGCAATATCCTCCTCCTCATATGAGCCAGCAGCAACCTGTTCATCCTGGCGCTCACGTCCCTCACGGAATGGGCCACAACCCGCAGCAAAGTCAGTACGTGATGAACCAGCATAATCAGCCTCCTCCTTCCAACCAGCAAGACGGAGAAAGGTTTTATCAGAATTTGAGCGTTTACCGCAACCAGGAGATCCATAATGGCTATCCTCCGAGCCCCAGTCGAGGAAAACTTCCTAGTCCTCAAGCACAGGATGACAAGTAAGAAGAAACTGCAAGTTGCAGCTTTATGCTTTTCACTATGAAGCACACTTAAAGTGTTATATTCTGTTATTCAAAAGTGTAAAATCATTCACAATAACAGTGGTCAGGAAGACTTTTTTTTTTTTTTTGCCCATAATTAGGAGAGCTAATGATTGTACCAAATTCATCCCTTTGCTGAAACCAAAGTGGTAGAGTTGTTTCTCACCTTTGGCATCCATCTTCAAATGATACACTCTCTTCTTCAAAAGTGGCTTTTATCCGTGATTTGGCCCAAGACCTTTTAAACTCATAGAATAAATGAGAGGAGTGCTTTGCTTACACATATTTGATTCTTAAATATATTTTATCACTTTTTTAGAGCCCTGAGAAGGCTCATTGATATTTTTTAATGTTAAAAATGATTTTTTATATTAACAGCCCAATGTTAAGTATATTACATCAGTTATTGAAACAGTTTACTAAATCTTTACAAAACCCACCTGAGTTTCAAATCACTTTGTCTGCCTTAAAAGAGTACTGGCTTGAATTTATTGTTTTGAATATATTTAATGTTTGGATCTGCAAGATTTTGTTTTTATTGTGCAGACAATTTTTTACTCATTTCCTGTTTTCTTTTTTTTTCTTTTTTAAGGATATTTTACCTGAACAGTACATTATCGACTTTAAAACTTGAAAACAATCTTTCAATTCTTTCCATATTTGAGAATACTGAAGAATGTTTTCTTTAAAAATAACTTCGCAAAAATCAAATCAATTTTGTGTTAATGCGATATTTGGAAACATACTTAGTAATGCGAATGTTAAACAAGTAACTAAATTTTATACTAAAAAAATATTTGTTCCTTGTAGGAGCCCCTCGCATCCTCAGAAGAATCTTAGGGGATCGCAATCTTCGTTGCATCGTCCACCAGATAGTTTACAAAGTGTTTCCAGAGATCGACCCGCTTCTGCATACATCCCTCAGAAGGATGTGATGGGCAGTCCGCAACATGTCCCTGTACGTCTATTTTGTGTTTCCCAATATTTGTTCTTGAAGTTTTGTAATTGCTGTATGGAGGAGTGAATGGGTTGATAACATTGTCGGACGTTACAGGGAATGGCTCCTCGGTCGCAGTCAAGTAGAGACATCATGCGTCAGGAGGCCAAATTGCAGGAGATGCAGGAAGAGGTGCGACGTCGAGAATTGCGAGCCGGTGCTCCGATCGGATCTTCTCAGCATTACCCAGTTCAGCCGGGGCCCCATTCGCGACCTCAGGTAGTGCATTCTTTTGTTTAATAATCTAAGATTAAATTTTCGTTATCTGATAAGTAAACGAATTTCCTCAGCCAGAATCTGTTATGAACTTCGTTTTGTTAACTATAACATGGGCTTGCCTGTCGATATTCATATTGTTATAACTGTCTGGAGTGTTAGGAAGCATTAACATCTCTGCTTTCGCTTTAATTGTTGTAAAAAACAGAAAATGAATAAAATGTGAGAATTTAAGAGGTTTTTAAATGTTTCTCCCTCTCTTTACTTAAATATCTAATTTATTCTCATTTGTTGATGTTTTTTTATTTCTTTTTCAGATGAGTCACTTGGCACATAAAGTTCCAAACACAAATTATCCTTACCCCAACCACGATGCAAATGCCGGTCCCAATCCCAATCCTCCCCACCCACAGCACGCTTCCTATCTTCCGCCCACAGGTCACAGCCATCCTCTATCTCCTATGTACAACCATCAGAGACCCCAACAACAGATGTACGGTCCCCCACCCACTGCTCCTAAGCCGGGACGCCACATCGCCGGAGAAGTCCAACGGCCTCCCTTCAGCGGAGATCCTCGGTTCGCCAGTCCCGGAATGGACATGCAGGGTCCCAACAGACTCCATCCATCAAACGACGCTCACGGTCCGACACGTCAAGGGCCGGCGGAAGAAGTGGGTTACAGAGACTCCCCACCGCCGCCCCCTCCCCCTACCTCAACTCACCCCTTGTATCAAACTCAACAAGCACCAAAGCAAATGCACCCGGGAGCTGCTCATCCAGATAACAGGTGAATCTTAAGTTCTGTACAATTCTTAGTATTTGTGAATCTTGATATAATAACAGAAACAAAGTTACTATAGTCTGTAAAGACAGGGTGCATTTTCTTTTTCCTGTTTCGTCTGCAGTACTCCATGATCCAACTCCGTGTTGAGTTTTTATAATAATTTTATGAAGTTTTTAGTAGCAAATTAATGTATTATTGTTTAATTATTGTATAAAATTGAGCATAGTGAGGTAAATGTTACTTCTGCTGTGACAGGTATACTGCAAGTATGGGCGAACCCCCTCGAGGGAGCTACTATCCGTCAAATGCAAGCGGTCCGGGAAATGCTAATCAACCGCGCCAATTCCAGTTCAACGCTACAAATCCGTGGGAGCGAGAGGAACGTGAGAAGGTATTGAAACTTGTAGCTTGGCTTTTCAGCTATCGGCGTCATAATTTTAAAAATAATAATAATACATAGTTATATATATTTGATATAGGACTATGGAAATACTTCTTTTTCAATTTTATTTTATTTTTCAATTATTTAACTAATTTGTAGAGTACAGAGATGAAGTACATAACACTACAATTCCACTGCAGAGATGGAGACCATCTGTATGCAGATGATTACAAAAATTATAAAATACATTTACTTACATAACTAAACATCTAAAACTTGTTGACTAGAGAACTTATGCTCTATAAACTTTCTTGTTAATTGTTTATCTTTCTCTTGTAATTTATTAAAGTATTGAGTAGCTATATATTGACGTGATTTTCAACCTACTTCTTAACTTACTTTAGGAAAGAATAGATTACTGAATCAAGTACTTGTTTAATTTTCTGGAAATTAGGTATAAGTTGTGTATAGTGATGATTCTATTATATACTTCTTTTCTTCTACTAGGTTCAAAGGCAATTTCGTCTGATTTCTTTCATGCAACATTTTATCTATTTTATTATGCATTAATGTTTTATTTATTTATTTAAATGTTGCAACTTTTAAATAAATAAATTTAATTGGCCGGAATTTACTTGCATTGGTGATCTCTCTGAAAGTATTAATTATGTCTCATGTTCCTGAATCTTCCGTTTGGAGAGAAGTGTGTTCCTTTCTGTAGTTGCTGAAGGAATTTAATTTCCATTTGCCCTTTTACATCTCCAGTGAATTTACTTCTTACAAAATATTTGTCTTAATAGGAGTGAGCGTATTTTTCTTAAGAAATTAGTGTTCTTAACTGTTTTGAGACACGTTCCCCTACAATTTTCAGCATTCAGTTCACATTTCATTTCTTTTGTATTTTACTCACGATTCTTATCAGATATATGTCATTACTCTTTTTCTTTCCTTTGTCTTGTTTATTTCCATAATGGTGCTGTGATGCTCAATGTTTGGAATTACTTTCTGTTTGTGCCACAACAGGAACAACAGCGCCGCAGAGAAGCGGCTCGTGCGTGGCGAGATCAACAAATCGCAGAACTGTCCGCCCTTCCACAGAGAACAGCTCAACAAGACGAGCAGCTGAGAGCTCTCAAGTTGGAGCGCGAGTTCCAGCGTCGAGCGGAGGAGGCAGCGAGGCAGGAGGAAGAGGAGGAAGGAGAAGACGATCATGTAGGAGCTTCCAACATTTTCTTCTCTTTCAACTAACTTCTAAGTCTCCTTTTAAATTTAGTAATTTCTCAAAAACTTGTCTTCTTGAATTAACTTTTCAATAAATAAGTTTCTAATTCCTAATTCCAGAATTAATTTTTTGATTTATTATTTTTTTATTATATAGTATACAGGCAGCAGTAATACTTATTAAAAACGCCCAAATCTTACAAATAACAATGTGATATTGTTATATTTACAACTCATCCAACAGTTTGGCAAATGATTTGTCGTTGACAATGTGTAGTTAAGTACAGAGAGCTATATATAAAGTGAATAGTAATATAAGTAATGAGGCGAGACAGAGAATTGACTTTCAGTTGTGCCTCAAATGTCAGCGTTGATTCAGTCGATCCAGGAGAGTTTTGAAGTTCATGAGGAATGGGGCTGAGACTAGTTGTTCAAGCAGACTGATCCTCTGGGCAATGACTCGTTTTGATAGGAAGTTCTCTTTCTGGAGACATTTATGTCTGGTATTGGTTAGTTTATAGCTATCGCCTCGGAGATGTGGTTTTTATTTTTAATAATATTTTTTTAAATGTTTTCTTGTTAATGTGGTTAAGTTGTTTGTATTAATATTTTTTTAGGATTTATCTTGTTTCATTTGTTTGTGTTTTTTTACTTGGCAGATGTCTAATGTATGCAACTAATTAGAAGCACAGTTTAGAAATTAAAACTTATTGAGCCAACTTTGGTAGTGTGAGACAGTTAGTGTAGAATAGTCAACCTTCTCTATCAGTAGCTTTGGTCGTGGAGTCTTCCTATTATTGTACATGCAAAATAGTGAGATTTAATGTTATATCTGCACTAATTTAGCTACTTTTGATCATTTGTGGGAAAACATATGTATTGCATTTAACGGTTTTTGTTTATTGTTCACTCTATTGAAAGTTGTACAAACTTTGCAATCATGATGGAGCCTACGTAGAATACATTGATAGGAGAGGCAATGGCATTACCTTGTTCTCCTGCTTATAATAAATACTACACCACAACAGTTATGATTCAGGAACAATAAATGTATCAAAGAAATTACATCTTATGAATTAGACTGGAATTATTCTTTTTCTCTTAGTGCACTAGGCCACTATTTTCCTTGTCATATGTGCCATAATATTGATGGTAAATTTTAATGCACTTTGTTGTATGTTGTATCTTTGGAATCAATCAATCAATCAATCAATCAATCAATCCTTTCAGGAAAGTGTGGAAAGAGTGCAGGGTCTGTTGCGAATGGCCACTCTGCAAGAGGATGCAGAGTCCTCTCGAAATCAGCAACAACACAACCAACGGAGAGGTCCTGTGAGTGAAGATTCTGAAGCGAATGAGCACAGTGGACGACCTCTGATGAATCCCAGCGCAGCTGCCATTATTCGCTCCCCTGTAGCTGTGGCCGCTGCTGAAGACAGGAGGAGGCAGGAGGAGATGAAACGGGAGCAAGAGGAAAGAAAACGACGGGTAATTATTCTATGTTGATAGTTTTCAGAATTAGTGAAATAGCGGAAAGGAAAGTCAGTTTTAGTATTTGTTAATGATTTGTTCAAAATATTGACATTCCTCTTTCTAGGAGGAAGAAGTGCGACAGAAACATCACCAACAAATGTTACAACATCAACAGCAAATGCAACAGCAGCAGCAGCAGCAGCTACAACAACAACAGTTGCAGCAGCAGCAGTTGCAACAACAACAACAGTTACAACAACAACAGCAGCAAATGCAACAACAACAACATCAACATCAGCAGCAACCACAACCTCAACAACCAACACATCAGCAGAACCAAGCCAATTCACAATATCCCCCTAGCCTTCGCGTTTCTGGACAAGGGCAGTCGCACAGTGCTCTAAACAACCAATACAATCCTTCTGTGAACAAATCTATGGACCCCAGCCACTTACGCCTAGATAATCTAGTAATCAATGGGCCTGCGTCTCCTACTCACGGTGCATATTCCAATAACAATCCTCATCAATACAACGGTTATGTCATGACTCCCCCGTCGTCAGCTTCCAATAACAGTCCTGCCTATTACCAACATGAGCATTCCAAAACCACTCCCGCTTCTCATCAGAGTACGCCACCTGCGAACAATTTCTATTCCAATCAAGTGGAATCGAGTGGAAAATCCGCTCTGTCTCCTTCCCAACAAAGTGGGGCCCAAAGATTAGACTCTCTCCTGCAGAGTGGGGGGGGAGGAGGTACTGCAGCGAGTAGTGAGGGGAGGCCCGGCAACACTAGCCAACCTCCTCAACCTCCAGAGAGAGGCTCTTCGTTCACAGTAATGTCTCAGACGCAGGGCGTTTTGAGGAACTCTTCTGCTAATGTTTCGTCCACGGGACAGGAGAGGGGGAATTCCGTGAACAGTCAGCAGTCGACATCATCTTCTGCTACCATCAAACGAGTGTCATTCCACGACCCCAATGCGAATCAACCTCCTCCGCCTCCCTCGCAACCACCTCCCATGGAACGCATTCGAGAGGACCCCAATGTGAGTATTTCCTCATTTGCTTCTAGACTTACAAAGTTCTTCTTCTTTACAACTTTGCATTGATTTGTTTTTAAAATATGTTGTTCTTTCTAGCATTTTATTAATGAAGCCGAGACCCTCCTGGCTTCACCAAAAAGTCCAGACGGTCCGTTTTCTAGCAACACCCCTGGTGTCATTGGAGCCCAAGAAGTTTATAAGTAAGTTGTTTTTGGTACATCTTCATTCTTTTCAGTCGGAAACGATTGAATGTTTTAGAGGTGCTGAAGTTTTACTTGGAACTTTCCTCTTTACTTACTTTTTATTTTCCAAGGAAATTGTGTTGCTGAGTTAAAATTAAAAAGGAAATTTCTCTTGCTTATTTGCGTTAGAAGTATACTTTGTGCTTCATGAGTTATAGTACTCAAAATAATATAGATCAATCAAGAAACTCTTCAAAATAGGTTTTTCAATTCACAAATAGCTGTGATATGAATGTTTTACAGTTTTCTGTTGGTGACATTGATATCTAAATGTCTAAGAGAGCAAGAGGTACGATTCAAGATACATTGTGTCATATTTACCCAAATATAGTCCCCCTTTTTTTTTTCCAAAGAAATCTCCCAAAAATGCATTGGGGACTATATTTGGAGTTTAGTACGGGCACACTGGTAATTCAAAGTTTCTTGGGTGATAATGAGTTAAGGGAATGGTGGGATTTGACGCTCATTCCCAGTGGAAACCGAACCGGTCAGTGTCATCTAGGAATGACTGAAAGCTATTACCATGACACACGATTTTAAATGAGCATTTCCATTCTTTGATTTTACTAAACTTAATTTTTCTTTTTCAAAACTTTGACCTCCTTTAATGAGTGGTGGGTGAGGGCTATATTCGGGAAAATACAGTTATCTTGTTATTAAACCAACTCGCTGCCCGTCTTCTACCTTCGTGGGATCTCATGATGAAAGACGGGAAGTACCCGTCCTGTACTTTAAGGTCGAATTTTGATGAATTGTTAGTAAATATCGTGCATGTCTTTATTTGTATTAGTTCTCTGAATCTTTCAGAAGTACATTGTTAAATATCGATCGTTCTCCACCTATAGTTTATTTTCTATTGCTGTTTGAGTAAAGTGATTATAATTTTGTATTTGCCGGTCGGAAGAAAATACAAAGCTGTGGCGTGCCCTTTACATTTGCAACATAAATTTTGGGGACACTTTATTGAAAAAATCCCTACTACATCCAATGCCTGACCTTTAAGAATATGCAAAGTGTGCGGAACAATGAGAAAAAGATCAGACAATTTACCAGTGTAAAAAGTGTTTAGTTCCCTTACATTTAGAAAATTATTTCAAAATTTATCAAATTAAAATTAATGAAATGTGGTTTTCAACAAAATACAGGTGAATTCAATTTTTCTCCTTTGTAATTCTAGTGCCTATATTTTTAAAATATCCAAATAAATCTAAACATAATTTTAGCGAGCCCGAGAAATTGTCATTGAATGCACTACTGGGGCAGTGAAGTTAATTTCTAAGAAATTTCAGACAACAAACGGTTAACAAAGATGCTTTGGTGGATCCTTCTATACCAGTATTTATTGCTTCCGTAGGGACCCAAGAACCCGAATGCTGGCACAACAACAACATCAGAAGCAGATGTCCAACAGGGGAGGGCAGTTGCCGGAAAAGTTGAGTTTCAAAGAGAAAATGAAAATGTTTGCGATGGAAACGGGAGAAGACGGTACGCCAAAGGACAAAGTAAAGATCTCGAGAGCTCAACGCGACATTGACAATCTCTCATCACCATCTGGTCCGGGAAACAACAATAACAACAACAACAATGGCAACTGAAATATTGTTTTTATTTCAGGATATATTAAGAAAGGTGTTAACTTGTATTTAGTTAAGACACTGAGTTGAGGTTATAAGTAAGAAATGTTTGTACAGTTTATACAGATTTTATTTTGTTTTTTTCCGTGAAACTTTCAATCGTGTTAGCTTATATGTGTTAGTTAAATTTTTTTGTTTAAAGTATAGAAATGGGGAGATTTTGAAATGATCCAGCAGCCAATCAATGAATGCTTTTCAGGACATGTATGTGTCTACGTGTATACAGCATATACGTTCCGTTGTTTGTAGTTGTTTTTCCTTTCGATTTCTACCGATACTTTGCAGTTACTGATCGACTGTGAAATGAAAAATATTCTTTATTTTGTTACCAAATTGAAGAAAAGAGGCATTTTCAGTAGAGATGAATATGTGTATATAATAAGCTTTATCACTCATTGATGATGATGACAATTATTATTATTATTATTATTATTATTAAAGCATTCTTGTGTTCCAGTTGGGACCAGAATGTTGTAACTTGAGGCCTTGATTCACGAGACTTCAGCTTGTAGTAAGAGTAAATTATTCTGGTTCTATGGAAATATCTATCTGTGTTAAAGCTTCGTAACTTTGATATACTCCATATAATAGCATTTGAAAGATATACTACCATGTTACAGCAATTAACTTTATATTCATATCAAAGTTTCATCAAATAATACGTGTGTTGTTGAAAGCGAGTATTATTGTTGGTGTTATCAGTTAAGTACTTGGTATTATAATCTTTGAGAAGCATTGTGAGAATATAATGCTGAAGGATTGAGATCTGTTCTTAGAATATTTTATGAATTAGAATTTTAAAGTCTTATATAGTTATTGTGGTTGTACATAAACTTACGCTGTGAACTATTGTTATAAAAAGGAAAGTGATTTACGAAGACACCATTTGTCAAATTACATAATATTATTGTTATTAGTTCTAATATTTTTTAAATTCCTATATAAGAATTTTAGAATGCAGTATTGTAATATATAATATACAAATTTTATTTGTTCTGTTCGTGTGCATACATTTTTATTTTATTGTATTTCGAGAGAATGTTTTGTAGAAGTTCAAATAATATATCGGGCTATCATATCGCTGCTGTTCCAGAGAACTTGGTTATTCATAGTAAGGAGATTTTTAACTAGCAATACTATTTGCCTCTAAAGCTAATATAATATCCTTATTTTAAAAGACATTGTGTGAATAGTGATTTGTGAGCTATCGAACAGAATCTGTTGTATTGGAGTCCTTTGATGTGCTTGCGCAAGGCCAGTATTTTTACAATACTGGCTGCTCTAAAAATAAGACTTTCAGAAATTGGGCTGGGATCTTTTCCATGAAGATCTGTTCAACTGCATTTTTTATTTTTATTTTTTTGGTACCTCAAGGCTGTGATAACAGTGTCCTTCTCTACTGCGTCTCGTGTAGGGAACGTAGGATTATGAAACACTTGATTCTGGTCCTGGATGCCAGCGCAAGTTTCTCTAATGTTTTAAATCAATACGGCAGCTGGCGAAACATGAATATTAATAAAGCCACCTTGGACCACAAGCATCTCCTTCGTCACTTCTCTGAATACATCACATGAGGGACCTGCGTGCAAGGGGAAAACTGCACATTACTTCTCTTTTGTATTGTAGTGTTTGGAAAATTATGAAAGACAGATGATTTGTATCTTTGTCAAAATACTTACGTTAATCATTGTCTATTTTACACATTTTCACCAATTTTAAATAGCACTAATCTACAAAATGAAATGTGTATGATCCCGTTGTAAAATTTTGATAATAATCATCCATCCAAGAACATGTAAATAGTTATTTTTCATGTATCTATGTAAAGGCTAAGAATTATCACATGTATAGATTATGATATTTAGAATTATTTGACAAAAAAATAAAACTAGTTAAGTTGAGATTTTTTGTTTTATTACATACTACAATGGAGAATTTTCTGTACAAATACATTTCCTCTTAAGTATTTGGAAGTCAGATGCAAACGGCATTTGCATTGGTGCACGAGAAGAGTATTTGCCCAACTTGTACTTTTTCATTTTACCAATTTTATAAATTCAACTGTAGTTTTTAAATTATGCATGAGTTTGTAAGATGTAAATTAATATTCTACTATCATTTTAATTCTCTGAAATATTTAAGTTTTGTAAAAATACTTTCAATGTAATCTGATGACACCTTCCTACCAAAATGTATTTTGAAATATCTATACACGCACAATAGATTTAATGAAATACCGATTGATGGGAAAATTACTCAACTCAAACTACAGTATTAACAAAACAAAATTGTGAAAAGAAACGTATAAAATTATTTTATATGGTCGGACAGAGAGCTTTCTAATCAAACTTGTTTCTAGAGAATGTCGAGTTCAAAATCTATCTCGTATTTGTTTTAAAAATTCTTGAATTACTTCTAATACCAAAACCTTAGGGAGAATATTGTGCCATCAATCATTTATTTATGAAAGATTCTAATCACAATAAATAAATGAATGTACTTCAACACAGAAGATGCAGAGAAGCTTCGGAGTAGATCGACCAGGTGTTGAATGTTTGAGGTACGTCAAGGCGCTGATAATGTACATCATTGTCTCCATTGAAGCAAGAAAGAGCCTCTGATAAAAAAGCGAGTTTACATTCAAGCACACTAATAATAGTTGATTCAAATTTATTCATTTGCTCATATGAACTTTCCATAGAAAGTTGTTAGATACCGTTTTCAATTATCAACCATATACCCTGTCATATTCAAAGTGTTACATATTACGCATGTTACGAAGCAAACTATAAAAACAACTTGTTTAGCCTAAACATAAATCATCTTCATATATTTTATATATATATATATAAATAAATAAAGTTCTTATCTTACATTTCAATACAGCTACTTATATCTTATGGTACTCATTTTTCATATACTTAGGAGTATTACATTCAGTGATATGTACTTTATTTGAATGAAGAAATATAAATCTGAAATCATGAAAATGAAGCTGCACTATTGTTTTCTTGTAAATAAATAGTTTTGAGATGATAAGAAGAGACTACTAATCAACATATTGTGAGAAAATCCAAATTATTTTAGAGTTGCACTATAATAATTAACATACAGGCTCGGTGAGGGGTGTATTGGATGACTTGTAATTAATTCAGTTTAAACCTGTACACATGGAATCTGTATCTGGTAAATAATTTAAAAGCTACTGGATTCGCACATTATTTACTCTTCTTATTCAAGTGCTCTTGTTAATTACTGCCACAGATTATAAAGTTGCTGAACTTTGTTAATGAGTGAATTTGTATAATTGTTGGTATAATCACTTCTTACTACATGCTTTGTTGTAATTTTAATGATAATAAATCAAATGGAATGTGTAGTTCACAGATAAATAGGCAATACACACACAAAGTAGTAATTAACATGAGAGTGTATTACAGAATGTTGAGTTCATATTTCCTGATAAATTAATATTAAAACATTTCAATTAATTTAAATAAAACATTTCGCTTCCTTTATAGCATTGAAGGCGATGAGAAAATTCATAACTGGTTTTATAATTTAATATGGTGGTGAATACTCCAACTTTATTATTTCATCAATTTTATTTATTTACTTCCTAATAAAAAATAAAAATTTGCATTACACTCTTGTAGATTTGTTTTTTATTATATAAAAAAATCACATAGTCAAGTCAAATCAACCCAATGTCATCAATAATAACTATTATGACACACACTTGTCAATCAGATTTATTACTGTTTCGCCCGCCAATGAACTCACTCGATCGACTGAGACTCTTTTATCTTCATCCGTCGTCTATCCAACGCAGGAGCGAGCGAAAATCAAAGCTGCTATTACAACAGCAGGAGGAGCTAGGAGGTATTCGTGTTGCCGAGGTACGAAGTTCAGAAAGTGACCAATAGAGCGCTCTCCAATCGATACTAGGCGACCATCGTTTCAGCAGGTGACGGCAACGACTAGAAGGCTCAGTGGCGCACTCTCGCGGCCTAGAATGAAACTAGTGCAATTTTTAGTTTTATAAACCGCTGGCAGAGAACTCTGCAGGTTGCATTTACTGACCAGAATTCAGAATACCTCTTTTAATATTCTGTTGTTGTAATACAAGATTTTGATTTTCGTCGCTTTCGCCTTGCTTGAAGTTGCGTGATTGGAGGAGGATGGAGCTTTGTTTGTGTCTGTGATGATTGTGCTTCCAGTGGAGGAGATAGAGCAGCAGAGTATTATGGTATCAGACGAGTCGTGGAGGTAAAATAAAATACGGGAATTTATTATCAAAAATGTAGTAGGTTCGTGTGTTTCTTTCGAGTGTTATATCTAAAATTTTGTCTGCTCTGTCTAAATTAAATAAAATTAATTAACTAATTAGTTCACTATCAATATTACTTTGTAGTCCTATAATATAACTAAAATATTTTATAGTCATTTGAAAACAAGGTTGTTTGGGATCTGAAAGAAGTGATTGTTAATTAAGTCTGGATTATAACAAAGAGTTATTGACTAATATTGATCTGATAAATCATTCTGTGCATGTTAATTCAAAAGAGGATCTAGAAAATAAAAGCTAATCTCACTGTTCGTTGTACAAGTTGCTAATAAAGTATTTAATTCTTACCAAATTTTAAAAGGTATATGAAGTTCAGTATTGATGGCGGCATAGAAAACCTGAACATTTGTGTGGAAAAATGAAGGATAATTTTGGGTATAATAAGTTTTTCTTTAATTCTATTGTAATGTACTACTTTTGATAGTATCAATGAAAATTTTCTCATTTTAATTTTCCACAGCTCTATTATTCAATCCAAAGAATACCTACTTTATCTTCTTTCTTCCAATATTATAGATTTACAATCTATAACATTAAGTCACCTTGAAGAATTATAATGAATGCAGGTGATAATAGTGAACCTATTTTTATATGATTTTCATGAATTCGCATCGAATGATACTCTGCTTGGTAATCATTGGAAGAATTTTTATTAATCTTTCTCCCAACAAATGCGTGACTCATTGATGTCATTATTTTGACTGTAAACATATCAAGTTCTGTATTATTTTTAACTGATCACTGTGGCATTAAATTCTAAGTTGTCAAGGATCATTGAACTCTTAAAATTTCTTATAATTGTATGGTGAGGGGATGTAGCGCAATTCACTCTATATTAAGGTGACCAGATTTTAACATTGGTAAAGCGGGACACCATTGACAAGGGGGAGGAGGTGTTCTTTATTAAAAATTTGGTCTATATGGAGCAACGAAAGTTTTCATAGAATGCAAAAATAGTATTGTTTTTTTTTTTTTTTCATTTCAACAAAGAACAATTAACAAATATACGTTAAAAAAATTATGTTTAGTATTACGTTATTCTTTGCCATATTTCTCATTTGAGTGAAGTTTTTTTAGTAGATTACTGTCGTTTGAAAGGTCATGAAATTTTTCACAAGGATTTGTTAAATTATATTTCACACATAAAATGGCTTTCAAAGTCTCAACACTTAATTGTGATTTTTGATGTCCACACTTTATTTACCATAGAAAATATGCATTTATTCGCAGCATTAGTTCCGGGTAAGGACAGTGTGTATTCCACAATTTTTAGTGCATTATTGTATGGAACATGGTTTGTTTCAAAATGATGAAATATTTCTAACCATTTGTTCTCTATTGTGGTTTTTGCTGATGCCCAAGATTGAACCTTTTCCTTATCAATATATTTTTAAAATAATATCTCATTAAATATATCATATTTGGAAATATTATATGGAAAATTTTGAGTAATATGATCAAATGATTTTTTGCACGTCATTCCAATTAAGTTCTTGTTTTAATACAAATCAATGAAAATGTTCAATATCATTGTAATGTACCGCACTCTTCTAAATATTCTATGCAGTGACTATAGAACTTTTTAACATGATTCATGATATCTGCACAGTTTATTGCGTCTTGTTCTTCTACCTAGCTCATACTATTACAGATAGTTAATGGAAGAAAATTATATTCTTAACGCTCTTGACACTGAAATTTTAAATTATTAACTTCATGTGCTACTTCAATTACCGAAATTTTGTCACCTTCAATAAGTTTTATAGCATTTTGAAAAAGAACTGCTTGACTGTGTACAAACTTTAGCCAAATTTTTGAAGATCCTTTTTCGAAAACCTCTTCTAAAATTCTAGGACATTTATCCTGTAACAGAAAGTAGTATTTCAAAGGATCATATACTTTCAAAATTCTTTTGACAGCTAGCAAAAGAGCTAACCAGTGCGTTTTACTGAATCCAAGTATTTTCTGATATTCGACTTCTGCAGTTTCACGAAATTCTTTAAGCATTTCAACGCGCACAGTGTATATATAGAAATAAGAATATATTTTAATAACAATATTTTCCACATCTACGGGCAACAAGTCAGTAGCTGTTTGAATGGTGTTATGTATTATGTGCACTGCACAATCAACACCAATAATGTTTTAGTTAAGGTTTTTGTTTAATTTATAAAAAAATATTATTTGTACCTCTTCTCGCTTTTCCTCCAACATTTGCATTCTTGTTGTCTGCACAATATGCAATCATTTTATGTTTTAAATTTCTTTTTTCTCCAAAATATTAATAATGGAACTGAAAATTATTTCAAAAGTTTTGCTGGGCAAAGAAACAAAATCTAAAAGTAATTTTTATTCCAGTTTCTGAATCAAAAAGTCTAATAATGGTTGGAAATAACTTTATATCCTTATGATTAGATGGATGGAGATCAGAACATATTGATATAAAATAATTTTTTTCTAGATTTTTGTTTAATTCTGAAAATGAATGCATGTGGGGAAAGCACATTACACACAATTGCCTCAGATTTTGTTCTAGCACAGGCAAATTTTTTGTTGAATAACATTTTGACAACTTGTGGTGTACAGTCCATAGATCTGAAGGAATGATTGTGATTAATAGCAGGAGAAGACACAAGTCCTTCTGCTAGTGCTAAATTCTTTTCTCCGTCTCCAAAAGTTGTTTTCCGAAAAAATTCCTGTATTTTGGAGGAAGATGCAGCAGTTTTTAATATCTTTTATGTTCTTGTGTTTTCAAGTGCTTTGAAATGTCATTCTTCCCGCCGTGCGAAATAGAAAATTAACCTTCTTTACATTTCTCACATTTTACCATGTAATCGCTTTTTGTTTTTCTAATAAAATAACTTCTTAGATCATCATCATTGAATTTGCATCCTCTTTTCTTACTCATTATGTTAAAAATCTAAAAACAAATAATTAAAAATAATATAAAACTCATATCCTGGTGAAATAGCCACTGAAATGGTCACTGAAAACCGTATTATTCCCTTCCCGTTCTCCCCCCATACAATAGCTTATCGTGCATTCTTTAAAAAAATCGGGACGTCTGGTCACGTTACTCTATATACTACTTTGTAATTTGAATTGTGTAGTTTTGTTTCATGGTAAGGAGTATAGGCTAGTCTCGTTGAATAATATATAGCATATATTATTAATTGAGTTGAATAATAACGTTGAATAATATAGAGCACCACCCTTGCTTTATACGAAACAGTCTCGTTCACGAACACAATGCTCGCAATAGGAATAATATTCATCGCCCTAGAGTGTCAACCACTCTTTGCCAAAAAGGACCTTATCATTCGGGAATCGTTCTATATAATTCCCTGCCCAAGAATATAAAAGACATTATGAAATTGAATATCTTCAAATCCGCGGTTAAAAACTACCTCCTGCACCAGTGCTTCTACACTGTAAAAGAATTTATTGATTTTAATAAAAGTTAAATTCGTCTTGTACTTTATCACGCCATTGCTGTAGCACTTTTTAAATAACTTATAACAATTTCAAAAACTATTTTCTTGCATGATTGTGTTGCCGTATGGCTCATATTAATTTAGTTTTATGTGTACTCAACTTTGGCACGGTTGTGTACATTAATTCTGTAGCCCCATCCTGGCCCGGGTTTTTCTCCGTTTTTCCTTCGGGTAGAGGCGGATTTCTTATACAGGTTCTCTAGGCTTTGTCTAGGGGCGTGTTTATTGTAACAATAAATCGTGAATTTAGTGTTTTTTCAACTCTTATGATTTTTAAACACTATACTCAGAATAATCTATAGTTCGATAATAACTTGTACATGTAAATTTACAAACATATTTGCGTTAAATTACAAACATATTGACATTATATTAGTATTATAACTCGCAGCTAACTTTTTATCTTATCTAGGAATTTTTGCTGAAATTTTTGAATCCGCCTCTGCCTTAGGGCCCTTGATCGGAATTGATGGGATGGTCCCTTGCTTGCTTACGGAGAGTAAATTAGTTTATTGTTCTCCACGTGGTCATACGCAGTCTTTACTGTTTTTGACAATAAATTTATTAAATCAATTGATATGAAATAAATAAATATGGTATTCTATTGAGTTGGTTAATCTCACCAAAGATAAGATTTGTGCACTCCTATTGGAAATATTCAGTTGGTTTGGATAAATTTATTGAATTTAAAAGCTTCTGAAGTCAATGCATTAGATTTTCTGTAATTTAATAAAAATAGAATTATAACCAATATCAAATGAAAATTGTTAATTTAATGTGAAGGTGTCCAGGTCATATGAGACTGAGAATACTAGAAATGATATTCCTAACTGTGTCATTTTGGATTGTAAAAATATTAATAATGTAATGGAAAGGTATTATTTATATTTAACAAATTTCAAATTGTTTATGCGATTGAAGATCTAACTTGAAACAATATCCAAAAAATGAAAAATAAAATGTATCTCTCACGTATTATTTTCATCTCTTATATTGTTATTTAACCTCATTATGTTATCTCCTCATAAGATTATTTAATCTGTTTTTCATTGTCAATTTCAGAAGCAGATATAAAAATTGCCATTCCTAGTGACCTGACTCCTGTAAAACATTTCTTAAATAGTAAACTGTCACAATAATTTTGCTTTCAAGACATTGAAGACTGTGAATGCCATGGAATTTCTAGTAACAATAATTAATATAATTAGATTAAAAATTCTCTGAAGAAAATAAAACTTGTTCCAAAGTGGTATTTTATTGCACAATTACTTGTTTTGAAATGCTGTGTAATACATCAATATGTGGTATATTTTTATTTACAATGTTTCACATTTATAGTTATAAGAAGAACATAGGTAAATTTTCTCTAGTAATTATTGAAAGAAATTGCAGTGCTTTTCAAAGTCAATCTCTAGCTGCACTCCCACTTGAGTTGATGAAATGAAGCCAGTTGTCAGCAGTAGTTGAAGATGGATGTGAGGACAATGTTCTGAGGAATGTATTACATCTTTCTTAGCTTTGATCTTGTAGGAAATTAGCACAACAATACTATTCAAAGGTTAAAAAAATTCAATTTTTGCTATTGAAAACTACTGAACTTTTGAATATCCTAGTAACCAATACTTATTTTTGTCTTTAGTTATCTTATTGCTTTACATTACAAAATAGATTGAAGAAAACTTATTTATTAATATTCAGACACAACACAGAGGTTATGTTATATGCATGAAAATATTCTAACGATTCGAAAGTAAGAAACACTAAAGAGTGAAAAAATTGACACTTCTATTAATATCTTGGACATGCAAATAATTTTTAACACGTTGAATACTCTAGAAATTGTACTAACTTTTTAAGTACATGAAACTATCACTATTTTTGTGATAACAAATCAAATAATGGCAGGAAAACTAGTTGTGTCCTCCAAAATGACCAAAACTAGGTTTGACAAAATCACTATATCCAAAAATAGTATTGTTTGTTTTGAACACGCCTAAAACTAGTTCTGGCATAAACGCATCTACCAAAACTAGTTTAGGTCATTTTTGTCGTCCAATGGTGTATCATTGATATATTTCTGTATAATTAAGTTAAAAGGAAATAGCAATGTAATATATTTAAAGTAATATTGAAATGTAAGATAAATACCTAATATTTATATGGTGATTTGAGTTTTAATATGATGTTTACAAGCATTATACACGATAATGATTCTCAATTACCTACAAATCATTGTTTATATTTTACTGTTTATAACAGTGCTGTATAGTGACTGTTCAAAAAAACATGTTCATGTAAGCAAATAAATTATTATTTGTATGACAGTAACTATCATTAGGTTGACTGTACTGTGGAAGAAGGAAGTGACATATACAGAACTTCCTTCTTTTATTCTTTTGTTTTAGTAATACAAGTTAATACGAGTTTCAATTTCCCAATAAAAATTTTCTTTATACTCCATATTGTTGACCCAAAATTTTATAATAAAAAATGGTTATTGAGATTGGGTCGAAAGAAGAAAAAAATAACACTATTATATACTGCAAAAATTTTTATGTCAAGAAAGATGATAGGAGCAATATTATATACAGAGTCCCTTGCAATGACTGCAATAATGTATATATAGGACAAACAGGGCAAAATGTATGACTCAGCACCGCGCTGACTGTACCAACAAAGATCCAGGCTGTGCTTTAGCAAAACATACTAGTACCTCCAAACATACATTTAACTTTGATGTGTACACATATTGAATAACGAACCACTGTGCAGGAAACGGTTATTCAAAGAAATGGTGTACATTGCATAGCATAAACATGTGTGCAATTTAAAGTCTGATACAGACAATTTAAGTAACATATATATAAAAATTGTAAATAAATTAAATAAACAATAGTTTTAGGTTTAATCAATTATAAAATATGTTTGTAAATAATGGATTATGTGTGTGTATATTAGACAATCTAATAATTTGTAAGTGTAATAGTGAGGATAACTAATAGTTTTAATATTCTTTGAAATTGATTGTAGGTTGGGTGAAGTTGTGGGTTTTCTTTCCGTGTTTATAGTCTTTTGCATCTGGGATGTTACGCCACGCCACATTGTGACTCACTGAGAAGTGCAGCACGTGCCACGCACCGTTGTTTGTAAGCATGAGGGGAGCTCAGTTGACTTTGTCAATGAGTGCGAGACACTATGTATGCAGATGGGAAGTTATGTATGTTATGGTATGTGAGAAAGTTTTGTGATTGATGAGTTGAGTTGTTGTATTGTGAATTTATACAGGTATGTTTTTCTTTTTAATTTATTATTCAATGTTTAACTTATTGCTAGAAAATTAGAATATCGGCTAATTGTAGACCTTGTTGTGTGTAGCCCTGAAGATGAAAATAAAAATTTTCAAAACATCAGCAGTATGGAATAGAGTTATTTTTTTTCTTTTGACCCAATCTCCATAAACATTTTATGTTAAAAATTTTCTTTAAAAAAATATGATTCCACATAATGTTAAATGCTGTTAATGTGCTAAGATAATGTCGATTCCTCTTATACTTTATCGTACCATTGATATAGTACTCTTAATACTGATTAAATTACTTTCTTCTTCATGCATGCTGTTTTTGTTCATAATAATGATACTTTTTTTTTTTTAATTAAGCCTGAAAGGCAATAGACAAAGTTGGTAATCCAGCATATTATTTTAAGCAAAATAAATCAATGTAATTAAAATAATAATAAATGTGGACTTCATCAAGGCACGAGCAAAGCCGCATGGGTGACATTTTATGAACTTATTAGAATTCCAGTTCAATTTGTATTTGAAAAGAAATTATTAAAGAAATGGCATAGAGTTAAAAGGTAAAATAATGATCGTGATCCAGTCCTGAAAATAGTCTTTGTTTTGCTACAGACTTCAATTGCAGGAAAATGATTTATATACTTTGTTTAAATGAGTACAAAATAGCATTTACTATTACGACAATTACTGTCTTGTTTAAATTGTGTGTAAGGTAGTACTTTGTATTAAGGTAGTAAGTCATTATATATTCCAGAGCTATGCACAGATAATATGTCCCCTCTGTACGAGTTACATTCGTATATTTTTAATTTGAATTAATAAATGAAAAATAAATAAATACCTCATTTGTGGCATGATTGGAGCAAAAGAGTTCAGAAGAAAAAATACAGCAATATTTTATACTTATAACTAGCAGAACTAACCGGCATTGCTAGGGATTTGAAAGAGAAACTTAATCTGACTGGACTTCATTATACTGGACAATAAAACACCTGTCAACAGCTGGAATTTTTTAGCTCATGTTACCAGAGGGTTCTTACATTATATTATAAATTAACATGTTAGTTACCATATTTTTCTACTTTTGTGATATTAAATTTTCACTTTTGTAAAATTCGAAAACTAAATATCACAAAGAAAATATACAAAAATACTCATTTTAAGTATTGTATGCTTGTAAGTACGTAATTAAATTATTTTAGAAGTCAGGAAGAAGGAAAATACAATTTACACCAAAATATTAATAAACAAAACTAATAGTTCACATTCTTTTGAACGCTTGAGAAGTAATGCTCGTATATAAAAATTTACACTGATCAAGACTCTACAAAATTATGAATAAAACTTGTGAGTGGAAGGAAACAATGAATTCGTATAAAATACTTTCAAATGAAAACCATGAAAATGTGAAAATGATTCTATCCCCTACACCCACTATAGAGAAGAATATTGAAAAATCCAAAATCCCATTTCTAGACACATATATTAACAATGTTGAGGTACAAAAATCAAGTTGATATCTTAATCAGTTCATGAGATAAACCGAAAAAAATGAAAATGGGGGGAGAGGGTTGTTTTTTAAAATCTCAAGTATACAGTGCTGTTCCCAGAGTTTTGAAGCTCAAGTGTGCAAATTTTCATCATGCTCGGGTTAAAACTATATTTTTATAAAAGACATACATACCCACACATACCGCCTGGGACACACAAATTAAAATTAAGAAATGTATATATCTGTTTCATAATTCTAACATGCATATTATATTATTTGTTAGGATCAGGTAAGTTCATTAGGATTCCCTGTCTTCATGTACCAACTAGAAACAGACAATAGTGACAAATGGGGAAAAAGAATAAAAAAGTTTTGATAATTTTATAACTTACAGAAATTGAAGGGTATTAATCTGCCTTTTATGATAACCTTTAAATAAAATATTATATAGTATAGTATTATAATATCTATGGTATATTCCTAAGAATATGGTGAGTGGGTATTTGGCAGGATAACTGTACATCTCGGGTCTTATGATAACTGTAAGGTACAGTCAGGGATAATATCTGTACACATGTTCACAAAAAAAAAAAAAAAAAAAANGCAGCGGAGAAAAGTTAGACTATACAAGTTCCTCGAACTTAACATTCACTTTTGACACATCTGCAGTCGGGGTTCTCTTTGTGTGTGGGTGTGTGTCTGTCTTTGAAGTGCAATTGTACAATTTGTTTACAGTCTAAACAAGAAGGAACCGAAAGGGAAGAAAATGACTGGAATGGGTATCATTCAAGATGGAAACAAAACGCACGTGCACGTCATATCTAGCTGATGCAATCAATTTCAATCAACGATGCTCTGTCTGAGTAAGAAGAAACAGCAAAACCTTTATGAATACACTTGATTAGTATAATAATGTCAACGCTAATGTCAAACCATATTATTCGTGGTGCTTTGGGATGACAGCGAATTGACACAAGATTGCTTCCTTTTCTCTTCTCATTACATCCTGTATACAATCTGTGTTTTGAGTATTTTTAATGTTACAGTGATGAACTTCTTTACTTCTGATATCATTCTCCCTCAGTCAAATTCTTTCTTATTCTACTACTAAAGTACCAAGCTGTGTCTTGAAGATAACTAGTTCTTTTCTTAGGGCCTCCATTTTTCCTTCCTCATCCTCCTCTGTCCTCTTCATCTTCTTATTGTCAGGATAAGAAAAAACTTTTAAAATCCCTCCCCTGCTTTAGAAGAAACAGTCTAGTTCACAAACACAACACTCATCAAAAGGCTAATATTTATCGTCCTGGTGTGTCAATCACTCTTTGCCAAACAGGCACATATCATTAAGGAATAATTTTGTATAATTTCCTTCCAAAAACCATAAAAGATATAAATAAATTGGATCTCTTTAAACCTGCAATTAAAAGCTTTCTAATGCGCTGTTGTTTCTATAATGTGAAAGAACTGATTTTAATAAAAAAGTTAATGAGTTTCAATTTCTTTATAAATATTGTTTTCCGTGTGACTTGGGATGATATAACTTCATGTTAATACTTCATATACTTCATCATACAATCGTTACCTAGAGTACTCTAAATTCTGATAAAATTCCATTCTTTTCATGCAACCTTTGGCATAGAGTTTGTGTACCAAGGTATCTCTGTAGCCGCATCCTGCTCCAGGTTTTTCTCCAGTTTTCTTGCAAGTAGTGACACATTTTCATTTTACATTATTGTTTTAATGAATCTCGATTTTTGACTGGATATATACAATTCATTTTGGAATAATAAATTGATAACAATACATTTTTTATTAAATAATTTCTTTTATACATAAAAATCCGTCATTGCGCTTGGGCCCTTGATCAAAACCAATGGGATGGTTCCTTGCTTGTTTCTGGAGAGTATTTTTGTTGATTATCCACGATATAGTCATATGCTTTTTTGACAAGAAAGTTTGTGAACTTCGTGAACACGTCTGCATTACACCCAACCACACTTCCCTTTTAAATGTCAGCAAGATCCTGAGTGTAATATCTGAAACAATTAATATATTAATTAACTACAATAATATCATTGTGTATAAAATACATGTATCACAATTATTAACTTTTCCACTTTAGAAATAATAATCTCCAACCTAGAATTACACATTGCCAAAACAAGGAAGTTTTAATGCTGCCAAGATTATTATCATGCAGATATTACAAACAACAATGAACTATACAAATAATTTTAAAAATAACAACCTTTTTTTGACAATCACTACATGTATTTTATGATTGTTCATAAAAACGATGTAATTTATTTATTATCTAGATTAGGTCATGGACATGACAAGTAGTGTGTACTTGTCATATCCATGAGCTTCTCTCCTAACAAGCTACATCCTCTGATTGAAAAAGACTTGCTTAATATTCAGTGTTTTAATTGTTCAAGTTCAAGTAGAGAATCTCCTACCAACTTGTATGCAATTTTCGTTCACAAATGAAATTTGGGTTTTGTATTGATTATAAATTATCATTAAACTCCCAATTTCTCTAAAGAAACCACTATTCCCAGATCACTTAAAAGGAATCATATCTACAGCAATATAGCAGGAAACCCACAAATGAATACAAATAATAGAAATGTAACCTGACCTTCGGAACATATAATTAGAATTGTTGAATAATTTACATCTACTATTATTATCTCATGATGTTTTAAATATTAACAACCTTTCTTTAGAAAACATATTATTATTATTATATTTAATGGTATAAGAAATCTAATGTGTAATTAGAAACTTAATTGATATTGAATGGCAATGGCAAAATTTGCAAATTGTACACAATGCATCAAAATTGTATATAAATTTTCTTTTTCTTTTAAATTTTGTTTCAGAAAATAAAATATTTTTGCTATGTAAGTTTTTTGGGTAATAACTTATTACAGAATTAGATTTAAAACAGTTGTAAATTGCCTTAAAATTACAATATTTTTCACCTGATCCCTAACCCCCTCCACCAAAGATCTCAACCCTCCTCAAAATAATATCCTAGATCCTCTGTGAAAGTGTATTCAGTCCACAGACTATATGACTCGGTCTATTTGAAAATAGTCAAATTAATTTTAAGGTTGAAATGTCTCGGTAAATTATGACAAAACAAGAATATTACGAGAAAAATATAACAAAAATATCAAGATGCACATAAAACACAAGAGGATGGACATATGAACAACAGAGAATACTTCAATTACAATATTCAGCCATTACTACATAATTACACACATTGAATGAAAGACTGAATGAATGCTTTCCAATTAGAAAAGATTCAATAAAAATTCAAAAAATAATTGGGTAAGAGATGTATTAACATTGAAAGTATAGACTATCTAAAATAGTAATTAAATAAACTATAATTTAAAACAAATTTAAAATGAATTCAATATGATTTAACTTCCTCGTTTAAAAAAACTGCACTTTCATTTTGTCATACCTTTAATAATCAAGACTACTCAAAATATTATTCGTTACTTAAAACACGCTACAACGTGGATTTATAACGAGAATAGATCGTTATAATCTAATTTTGTCCTGTTTTTCATATACATTTGGATCTGCGTTCGCCGGAATCTTTTGCTCCACCGCCAATTGGGGAACTCATTCTCTGATTGGTTGATCGATCACGTGAAGCCTTCATGTCAGCTGGCTCAGGATTGGCTCGATCTAGAGTACATGGGCCAGAATCAACTACACATCAATACCAGTGGAACTGAGTTGCGGAGCGGATGTTGCTCCGCTGGTTCTCTGTATTGCGCCGTCTTCTGTTCCGTAACTTGAAGTAAAGTCGCTGAAAATAAAACAGCAGGAGTCGCATCGGCGTCTCGCACCTTTTATTGCTTCCCTGACTGTGTGTTCTGTTTCATCAACATATCACTTAAAACTTACTAACTGAACGTGATATGAAGTAGTCGGGTGTTCGTATATCTGTATCTCACAGCATCCCGATTCGAACACTTGGTTCTTGTATTTTCTGGAAACGCGTAATAGTGTATCCGTGAAGTCTTAACTTAGAATCGGAGGTATTCAGTGATCTCGTTCCTCGTCGCTCCAGATTGTGGAAGCTGAGAGAAAGGGCATAATTCTTATAAAAGCCGCAGAAACGGTACACAAGAGGTCCAGCAAGGTAAGCACCTCATTATTACGTTGTAGGCATGTATGTTTGATAATAAGTAAATTTTTAGGGTTATGTTGTCAACATGTAATGTACGACGTAAATAATATGACACGTGTGCAGAGTTAAGAGCCGACTGTAATCATGGTAAAAGTTGTATTCAAACACAGTTCAGTTTCAAATTGACTTAACTGCGTGGATAGTCTCACTCGATTCGTGAAGGATCTAAAAGCGAATTAAAAACTAACTGTATTGCCTTGCGATACGTACATTCAACCACTTCATGATCACTTAAATTAATTCTCTTTTCTTTTATGAAAAATTTAGTTTGTGGAAATAGTTTCATGTTTTGTCCAAATGTTGATGAATACCTGTGGCAATTTTTTTCAGTTATTACAATGTTATTGGAATTTATTACTATTGATTGAGACAGTAGAGTAAAGTATATTTATGTAATTATTTAACAGACCTAAAATTTACACACTTAATTAAATTATGTTTGTTTATTAAGAGCGGTTTTGACGTATTTTTACCTATGTCTATCGATATATATCGATTGTGTTATTTTGATTATAAGCGATTTATACCTGAATCTTGTAATTTTCATAAGTGCGGACTAAGCAATACCACATGACGGAGAATTTAAATGAAAGCCAGTGGTTGAACCGAAAATTATGTTCTCCAAAACGGGGGAAGGGAGAGATTAAGGGAACTGATGTTGTGATATAAAAATGTTTTTATGTAAATATATATTATGTACATTCATAATGACGGGAAGTGGCGAATTGGATTTGGTGGGGGAGAGGGTGGGGTGGCTTTCGGACAAAAAAAGTCCCTAAAAACGAGTGAAAAATGAATTCCCCACACTTGAGGAAAATCGTGCTCTATTTAATGAATACTACTGCATTTGGAGACAAAATTATCGAAAACAAGATCTAGTTATTTTTCCGCGATTTTTGCTTTAGTATATTACTTACACAAGAACATTTACGGGACTTCACTATAGTAATTGAATTTTATTTACCCCGTGTTTAAACATCGTACATTAATTTAATTATGTCTTAACCTTAAATTCCCTACTAATTAGGTCTCAGTCGATTTTTTTTGTCCAACGAATGGATATCGCGCTAGAGCGCGGTGAATTTTCGCCAAAATTTTGAAGTGAACACCAAAAGACAATTTTTATTTTGTTCTTTGCTAATAACTCGTAATTTAGACACTTAGAAAATTTTAACCGGCTCAAAAGTATATTACATTAAATTTTCTTCAAACTATATCTCTTAAATAGTATTTGTGCATAGTTTAGTGAAGGCATTAGAGCTCATTTCAGTTGAGTGTATATTGGACGCAACCGCTCAGCTAAGAACACCCAGTCTGAACTCTACTTGCACAATATCCGTACTTGTAAATTTATCTAGTTAACATTTAATATATTACTTACGTACGTAATTAAATAATGAATATAGTGTTGGGGGTGGGGGGGAACAACTGCCCTAGAACCTCTGTGGGTGGAACGGGAAGGGAGAGTCATGTAAAATATTTAATCCAAAAAGACCGGTTTTATCCATGGATTTCCGGAACTTTCAGATCAACAGTGACATGATGCCGTATCGGTACAAGGTCGGCACATATAGGGAGTTAAATACCCTTAATAAATGGTGAAGTGGTGACGTTTCGATTCATATGTTTTTCTCACCTGCAACTTGACGTTCGTTGCTCAAGGGTGATTTCATTCACGAATTTATTTATTCTTGCAAGTCAAAATGGTGCAATAAATCAAGTTTTGTAAGAAATTGGTATTATTATAAATTTTTAAAATTAGGATGCTGTACATATGTTGTTTGAAAACCGGTAAGTAAAACTATATTGATCTTACAAACCAGATTTTTTTTTCCTTAAGTAAAAGAAAAATTTGAATGTAAAACCATTAGGATTGTTGTTTGCTCATACATTCTGTGATGAGGCGGATGATTCGTTCGGGAGTTCGGCGCCAGTTCTCGTTATTTGTATTTGAACACGTCTGTTTCTCCAATACACAACTAACATCATTTAAATTATTCCGGAAACCAAGAGCGTTGAAATATATTTTTTTTCCGTTTGTGACTGCAACACAAAGATTTTTCTCTTCCGACTCTTTCGCACTCGTAGAGATCTTCTTCTGTCTCTTCAATTAAACAAATTCCTATTTTTATAGTCCTTTGCACAATGTCATTCACTTATTTAAATCCGCGGTTAGAAGTTTTCTAATGCACTATTGCTTCTATACTGATTTTAATGACATACAACTCTTGCACTTCATCTGAGGAGCTTCGAGACGAAGACAGTATTTGCAATCCGTCGTAGATGCGTTATCCACAGAGCAACCTTTACCTCGACGACGCCCGATGCAGTCAGTCCCTCGGAAAACTCTCTTTAAGTGAATCATTGAGGCTCCATGAAGAGTATAAAAACTCAAACTTGACATTCCGTCACCATCGGCTGAGCAGACGACCTGTTCCTCGCTCCCTCGGGAAAGCGAAGACGGAGATCGTCTGTCGTGTTCCGCGCTCACGAGATTTCCACAAATAAAAGGTAACGAATCGATTAATTATTGTTGAAAAAATAAAATTTGCAAAGAAAAAAAAACTTTTATTGGCTCGTGGATGATGAACGTGAGGAGCTCAATTTTGTTTTTGTAAAACGATTCGCCTAGAAAAAGGTTCTCTATACACGAAGAGTTTTCAATAAAATGTTATTTAATGAAGCAACAGATGGAAAAAAGGAATGCAAAGGATGCTATGTGCTCACTAAGTATTTTAGCCAAAGCGTTTTCAATGGAGCACTTTCGCACTCTGTACGCGCTGCGTCACTGCGCAACAACTGAGAAAGATGAATAAATGTTCTTCGTTCGTGCAGTGCACTCGAAGATTAAAAGAAATGCGAACTTGGCAATTTATCGTCATTTTGTGAAATTACTCAATTTACAAACATAAAATCCCTTATGTGACACAAGAAAAATAAAACAAGAGCGAGAGTTTTGCTGTTTGTTTGAGGTCACTGCGTTGCCGCCAACTCAGATTTTCTGTAATTAGCGTCAAATAAGGGATCTTTCATGTATTAAATCGCATGATCCTAGCTGATTTTTTACCCCCACTTTCCTCCCATACGCACCGTGTCGCGTTTCGTCAAGTTCTACCAACCCCCACATCACAAAACCCGGCC
>NNCF01126166.1:96078-136685 GCA_002313205.1 Laupala kohalensis
CCCCCCGCCCCACGTTTCGCACCCCCTCCCTCCCTCCCACCCCTTGACCTGATTTACGAACGATCCCTTAACAAATATGTATATAAAACAATTCTATAGAAAAATAAGTAGGGGAACAATTATCAAAGCAGAAATTGAAACTAAACAATGATAAATTTAGATAACTTTCTGTGTCGGTTTGTAAATCAATTGTGTCTCCAGTAAATTTGATTTGTAACATTTCAGATATAATGCGTTTAAAGTAATTGGATCAACATCTGACCGTTGGCACGTCGTGAACTTGAAAGAAAATAAATCTGTCTTATTAAAAAAAGGAATCAGTTTAAATAACTGAATTTCCTCAAGTAATACTCAACGTACGCCATGATGGAGGTTAGGTCAGTAGAGTACTGGAGTAGAGCTCTCCCTCTATAGGTAACGCTTAATCGAATGAGCGATTTATTCCACGTGCATCGCGACTTACAAGTTTCCTCTCGTGTCGGAGGAGAATAGACAACGAATTAACGCAAGTTTCACTTCTGGTTACAAAGAAAAACGTCCCGACTTCAATTTCGATTCAAATTTATCAAATAAAATACACGTCGCAGTTTCGTAAAAGCTCTTTGGATTCTAAACACACGAGCAATAAACGCGCAGCGGCGCAGCTGACGAAACGTAAGTGAAGAACACTTCTATTGAGATCTTAAGAGCAGACGTGAAACATCGTGGAATATTCTATTTTAGATGACTTGCAGATGTGTTTCCCTGTCTTCAGCAATGAGTACAGGACTGACCCTAAGGGAACGTGAGGTGGTCTCCAGTCATTCGTTGGAGGACGACGTCCCGGTTTTGTCCGCAATGAACCGACGTGAGCCGATGTGATAAGAGGCGGGAAACTTGTGGTTAGAATCTTGTAATAACTGCGTTGAGGATTAGAGAATGCGTCGATAGACCTATTTCGCAATATTAAGAATCATTAAAGCGTTGAATCATCTGTGTTAAACCACCTCCACCACCCTATGAGGAACCTTTCTCTCTTTCTTCTTTATCCCTTTGGAACCGAGTGGTGGGGCCAAGAGATCGTCTCAACACAGATGAGATTGAATAATCGATAAATGCCAAGTGTTACCAGATTAATAATTATTATTAGTTATAATTGTTATTCTTATTAATAATATAATTGTCATTCTTATTGTCAGATCAATAAAATGAATAATACCGTATTAATAACTTTAATAAATAATTGTTGTTACTGGTATTATTATTAACATTAGATTGTGAATTGTGAATTATTTATTGGATGCATTTTATTTAAAAGTAATATAAGATTTGTGTTGTCAAACAAACGCTGCCACCCTTCGACGACGGTCTCTCAAAATATCCGACAATTTTATTTCCCGATTCTGATATTTCGGATGTTGTCGATCTCGCAAGTGTGTGGTGGATGAGAGCAGGTGTTTGAAAACACGTTACGACAGATATCGAAGAGTCATTTAGCAATTAATTTATTTGTAATTTTCGTAGTAAATGGCGACAGATATATTTGAACTCGGAGACAAAGCAGGCGTGAAGAAGGTTAAGAGATGGAGGCTGAAGGAATCTTTTTTTTTTGGTCTCTAATGTATAGAGTACGTGGTATAAAAAGACAATCCCTTGTGAAGACGAGAAATTCAACGTCGCGGTAGCATTCATCCCCTTCCGGCAAATATTCGCCGAACATAAGAACTGATGAGAATCATTTTGACCGTCCTCCATTCCCACCTCCATGGAGGAATGGCTTCGCTACATTTTTCGCTGGAAAGCGTTGAAGTAGTAGAAATTTGAAAAGTGCTTCACTTGAAATTGGGACTACGCGTGAAAAGAAAGGAAAATAATAAAATATTTCTATCTCTGCAGGTTCTTAGTTTAGATTAGGGCAAAAGGCTCGTTACTTCATTGGCAGATTTCTTTATCTTTGACGGAATGTATTTGTGGAGAAGAATTTTGTATCGAAGGTCTCGTCTCGCGCGCGCGCGCCTTTGCTCCAAATTGGGGAGGTTGACCAACCGACGTCCCCCCTCTCCGATGGCTGCGAAGTCAAGTGCGTTTTGGTTTATTTTTTCCGCTCTTGCGAGCGCTATTTTTAAACACGTCGTCTGCCCTTCGTCTCTTTCCCTTCTCCCTTTCAATATGATTTCTTCTTCTTCAACGTAATTTCACTTCACTGGATGATTCTTATGTAGCTACATTTTATGTAGTGCTGCAAAGTAGGTGACTGATAACGACCAATTGAAGCATATGTTAATGGAATACTCGCAAAATAATACACTTTTAAGAAGCGGAATCTTTTTCAACGTATTTTCAGTAAAAGATGCTCGAATTGGTCGTTATCCGTCACCTGGGTACATCGCGCTCGGAGTCTTCGTGTCAACCTTCTGATGATGGAAGATCGCGACGTTTCAACAGTGCACTGCTGCCATCCTCTGGCAGTGAATGTAGTATAGAAACAAATATATTAATTTTCTCTTGGTAAGAAAAATAAAAACGAATTAACTAGATATAGAAATAAAACAATTTCATAGACAAATAAATAAATAGTACGGAAAAATACCGTCTGTAGAAATAAAAATTAAATGCTGTTCGTTCGTTGGTCTCAAAAGCGCATCACTTGAGGAGGAGGAGGATTCGACTGCATGACCGATATCTGGCTAATAAAAAAAATCGTAACAGTCGGAATTGGGGAGAAAAATTGAAAAAGTGGCGTGGAAAATTGGAAAATTCGGGAAAAACTAAAAGTGCTTCTTTCTATGAGATTTTTATATGAACTCAAGACCATAACTCACAATTCAAACGATGGATTTGCGTAATTCTTTTTTGGTTTGTGCATTAGGGTCCTGGAAAAGTTTCCAGGAAAAAAGAATTCGGGAGAACGACAAACGAAAGTTGGAAAATTCGGACACGTTGCAAAAATCATAATTTTCGTCTTCTGCACTCTCGATCGTCAATAGATACAATTCTCAGCAATAGTTTTTTTTTCATATTTTCTTTGTTTACACATGTAAAATAGCTTTTAACAAATTCACAAAACGATCACAGAGAAATGTATTGAAATTTGTACAGGACTTCGTCTATCGGGTCAGGTGGTACGAGATAAAAGTAACACATTTGGGTATATACTACATTCTCCTGACGATGTAGTATCCATTGTTGAAACTTTGTGATATGTGAAAAGTATTCGGTAAAAACTTTCTACATACGAGCTCCAAACGAATATTTCACTTAAATTATGATTGGAGATGTTTCTTGTTTGAATGATTTTATATGACGTGGAAAACCTTTCGGACCATCTCGTTGCCAACATTAGTATTTTACTTAATGACGAGTGAGGCGGAATGACACGATGAACTAATCCGGTTCGTTAGAAATGTGAGAAATACGAATTACGATAATAATTTTTCTGTCTAGGTCAGGTTATCTTTATTCTGTATCACTGAATCGTTGAAGCATACTCATTTTAATGTATAGTTTTCAATACTCATGAAACGTAAATCTTTAAGTATTTGACGACTTTTTATTGGACTGGGATATTTCTTCTTCTTTGTATTCGAGAGGTCGATTCCGAATTCGTGGTACGAACTTTGAGGGTCGATGCAGAACAGTGTAACTGTCATTTATCGTTTGTACGGGAATATTGTGTAAGGGAGACGCAAACCCAAGAAATAAGAGATGGAAGGAAGTGAAGACAAGTGCAGTGTTTGTTGTTACTCACAAGGCAGCTGATACTGTTTTTCTTGTGAATCATTGCCTCAACACGATCCACGATGTGTTTTTTATTGCATTTATTTGTGTTTTTAGTGTAAATATAGGACTGTTCGTAAAAAATATACGGTCGTTTGATTAATGAAATGTTCGGAGAAAACCCATTGACGGTGGTTCTGTTCGTCTGCCGCAGATCCCGATGTCCGCAGAGCCGTGGTTGCCGCCCGCCAAGGATGGCCTCTACGATCCTGCCAACGAGAAGGACGCTTGCGGAGTCGGATTCATCGTCGCCATCGACGGCAAACGCTCGCACAAGGTACAAAAGAAAACTCCCTTGGCGGATTTCATAATCCTAAAAGAAATCATTTAATACATTCCCAAATGATTTGTATCTATGTTACAAAAGCAGTGAAACATTCGCCGTTAATGAAGAAGAAGAGTACGAGTGTGAACGACATGATTGTCTCTGTCGGCCGTGGAAAATCCGCCGGAGAAAAGCCCGGGCATTACTCGGTGTCGAATCCGAAACTATCAGACAGATTAAAACGAAATTCATCTATGCTTTTACTGCAATATATTATCGCTTCCATAATGTGTCTGATTTTATTTCCCGGGGACCAGATGCAAACTAATTGTTTTTTATAGAAAAATTGCCACGACGTATCAATAGAATAATTGTCTTTGTTCTTCTGCTTCGGAACAAATTATTGATAAATTCGAGAATTCGGGATACCTTTCCCCTCGAAGTGTACGAAACATTTCCCGGGAAGTTTGTAATTATTTTGATGGGTTTATATCGTGTTGTATAGCGACTCCTTTAAAGCGACGTGTGACGTTGGGAAAAGAAGGAATACGAGACATGTCTGCGTTTGTGGTTTAGAATCCGCTCTTTTAGAAAGACGTGAATCAGCTACTTCTGTTGCAGCGACGACTTTGTCTCATTTCGCACCGCGAAGAACACAGAGAGATTTCTGTCGACACCACACTTGTAGTACATGTAAATAGGAAATGTAGCTTGGTGCTATTGAAGATCATCTACGTGGAGCGATAGGAGGTAGGAGATTTCGTTAACTGGGTTCAGTGACCCGTTGGACCTGAACTCTAAACACACAAAGGCATATTTTGCCACTTTAAAGAATTAATAAATTTGGTTGCAATTTAATATTGTTAATTGGTCATTGCCTATTTGATGAGTTGATGTATTTTATATAAGTGATAATATTTATAAAATTTGTGTTGTAAAACCTTGATTTTCAAAGAGAGAAGCCCCGTTGGGAAGCGAACCCGGAGTGGCTTGTTGATGAGCAAGCACGCTATGCCACCCGTGGAGCACAATCGCTTATCGAACACATCTCTCTTTAGTTTATTCCAATGGATCTGTTACGACATTCAACTTTACTTATTGTTTGTAATAGTTCGAAACCTATATTTACTGTCCTCGCTGCGAAAGATGAAGCCAAATGGGGTGAAGGCGCCGCTGTGTTGTCATAAGTGACCCGCCCATGGAAAAGATAACATTAAGCAGCGTGAGGCAGAGCGAAGGTTACGCATCTAGCCGTCTGTCCGTCACCGTTGCTATATCGACTCAACCGGTTCTACGTATCGACTGATGTAGCATCCAGACCTAAACTCAGTAAGATTTTTCCCCACTCGAGTAAATCACATGCGCGCACGCACGCACGCGCGTGTCTACAGCGAGAGGAAGAGTCGAGGGCGAACTCTCTTTTAGCAAAATGCAGAAAGGAAATGCTGCGATGAGTTATTAATGAATACAAAAATTTTCGGACGATGTGACATGGTATTCTCCTCGACTCCTAACTCTTCCAAATTCTTCTTAAACGTCTTCGACAGATATCTTCTCTAAGGGGATAATTTCATCCTTGTTATTATTATTATTATTATTACTACGATTATTCACCTGGATGACGAAGTTCTCCATGTACTTGTGTTTCTTGGAGCCTCGAGTGTATTTGCTCCTAAATCTACTTTTCACCGCGTCGCAATTCCTCATTTGTTTGCACACGTGACCAACACGCTTTTATTGTTCGTCGTTGTTGGCATGTTGGCAATTGCGAAGTTGGCTGCATTGGAAGAAGTGAAGGCTGCGAACGACTCGTACGTTCACTGAACGGCGCAGTGCAGGCGCAGTGGACCTCGTGGCCCTGCGTTTACTACTTCACGTGGAACCACTCATTCATTCTTCCATGCTCTTTTTAAACGAAAGTATTCTCTATAATTCTTTTCAAAAAACATGAATGAATATTCAAATCGATAACTTGGTTCCATGACGTTCACGGTTCTTTAAAAATGTTTTCCCTTTTATTACTTTCAACTGACTTTCTGAAATTCTATTTATAATTTATCGTAGCATTGATTAACTCTCTTGGTACTTTTAATAGTTTATTGAAATAATTACGTCGAGTTGAGGAGTACTTTGGAGCTGAAACCCACCCCCACCCCCACCCCCACCTTCGATCGATTATAGTTCCTTCCGAAGCGGTTGATTTGTCCTCCACATGAGCAAAACCAGCGTGTAACTGCGTCTTGCCATCTCTGGTTGTTCCTTCTGGAAATACACCACGGATGCTTCTCACTGCGGTCTAGAAACGGTCAAAAATGGATAAAGCAGACACAATTTCTTAAAATTTTGCACAAAAAGGGGTTTTTGGGCCTAAGGTTACGAATATAAAAACTTCTTGAAAAATTAACAAAATTCAAGATAGCGGTACCAAAGGGTCATTTATTTTCAATTTAAACTAATACTCATATGAATATTTTATTTTAATTAATATATTTTTATTTCAATAAAAAACTCATTTATTGAAATTATAAAAACTCATCATAAAATATTTTATTTTCATAAATATGTATGTATATAAATATAAATTTATTAATTTAACACAAAATATTTACTAGAATCCATTTTCTTGCGACAAAATGTAATATTTTAATGAAGAAAGAAAAACCTTGTGAACTTAAGAGCACTTCAGCAAAATGTGCTCTAGAATGAACGTAGTATAGTATTTTGGAAAAGCAACCCTGGTAATACACAAATTGCTACCCCGTTCTCATTAGAGAAATATGTTTGTAAATACGGATATTTTCAAAACCCGATATCTTCACGTAGCGCAAGGGTTTAGTTTTTTCATGGAATTAATCCTGAATTGTTCTTCTCCATATGGTCATCGTCCCTCGCTTCATTTCCGTTCTATTAAAACTTTAAAGCGCTTTTGCTCACCGGTGTCTTTCTTTTCGTGTGAGTCAGATAGCGCTCCACGCAAGTGCTTGGCTTTTTTTCTTCTTTTTCTAAAAGATCTTCCTTAATGGAAAAGAGAAGTAAATTTCACATTTCTTTCAAACGATAAATTAACGAATATTTCAATAATTGTACCATTATTAGATAAATTGTCACCTAGAATATAAAGTTTTTTACACTCTAAATTAGAGTTGTTATAGGTGTTTGCCAGAATAAAGCAGATACATCATCTCACCTCCGCAATAAGTGTATTGAAACGTGACTTAAACCCTTATCGCACATTCTAGAGCTCGTTAAGCCGTAGACAGACGCGGTATCGCAGATGCTAATTTGACAAAATGCCGAAGAAGTAGCAATATCCTCTCTCATTCTTTAATTCTTTTCCCCCTTTGTATACCTGACCGTTCCTTCCCTGAAGGTAGGAGAGCAGGCTTCGTGACCTCTACCTCTCTCTGAGAAATCTAATAAATAAATAAATAAATAAATAAATAAATAAAAATTAGGTGGATTTATATTATAAAGAACCGAAAGTGAATGAAAAGCACTTGGAGACGAGCCACGCACACTTTACTTTCCAATCGTCCCGAATTTCCTCCGGGGGATGAGAGTCCGTTCGATGTGTCCGTGTTAAGAGCTTAGCTTCCCCTCCCCTCCCATCCCTTCCCTTCCCCCTTCGAAAGCGAACTCCTCGAGATTTCACTTGGAACGCGTTGCGAAGAGAAGCAGCTCATTTCCTCCCACATCACACTCCACTTCCGCTTTCTTAATATTCAAAACTTTGAAAATATGTATAGAAGCATTTTGATTGGTCAGTTAATTCTGCTAAGTACACATTGTTCAGCCGCATTTGTTGTACGTCGCACAGTTTCGGAGATAAAGCGAAAATTTATTACGAAATTGTGAATTATGTTGTAGGCTTTTTTGGATCGCTCTTTAAGCCACTTGCAGTGAATTGAAGGTGGAAGATAATTCGTGCAATATGCAGATGCGTTCGGGTTTGTTCTATATAAGATTGTGAGGATAAATATATTTAAACCGATTCATCTTTTGCGTTTCATAATTATTGTTTATTGTGATTTGTTTTCTGGAAGTTTTTTTTTTGTTTTCTTGTATGTTGGGTGTTTAGTGTTATAAAGTATAATTGGAAGTTAAGTGGGACACGCTCCATATTTTTTATTTTTTTATTTAATTTTTTCATCGTAGTATTTGGAAGTGGGAAATGTAGCGTGCTGTTGAAGCTTATCTACATGGGTCGATAGGAATTAGGAGTTGGGTGGAAGGTTAAGTGGATGCACCGACAACTTGACCCACGTGGAGACGTTAGTTATTCATAGTATGAGTGAGTGATACTAGGGTATGAGTAAGAGTTGTGACATGGGACGACGACAGGGTGGAGAGCAAGCACGCTAACACCTGCGCCATCGGATTTTTTCATGTCTGACTCCTGTTTAGAAGAGATTGCTCTGATTGATTGCTTCAGTCAGTTCTTAGTCGATTTCTCTGTGAAATGAAATGAAGGCGTCCGAGATCCTCTGTTTTGAGGTATTATGTGAATCCCGTTGACTGAAGTCAAGTTGCCAACTATTCACGAAACTTGGAAATATTCTCCAAAGTAGTTCTTATTTATTAGTAAAGCATTCTACTGATTTTTAAAATATTGGATAAGAATAATTATTTTGTGATTTTAAAACTTTGTTATTAAAGTAGAGTGTCGTTTGACTTCTTCTTTGCCAAGGGACTTTGCATTGTCTTGAGCCGTTTCCGTTAGAAGAGTAAATGAGCCGTAAGGTATGAAAACCTTGTTTTAGTACTTTTTTCTTTCTTTCGCTGTTTTGTTCATCCGATATCTTTCACCGACACGATATTTAAAGAACATGAGCCCGCGAAAGTTTCTCCATATAAGTCCGTAGTAATTTAAAATCAAATAATTGAAAATTTGTAGCCACTGGATAGAGAAGAGAGTGGTTCAAACTATAGCTTAAAACCTTTTTTGCTTCGGATGCTTCGGACGCCGCACATAATACCTGAAGGGGGCGAACGATCCTCGTGTTGAGGGAAGTAAGTGAAGAGACGAGGAACGAGGCCAACTGGACTCCTTTTGTCGGAGCTTCTTTCCCCCACTCCGTCTGTCTGTCTGTCTGTCTCGGTGTATTTTTGCTCGCGGGTGGAGGAGGAAGGAAAAGGGACGGAGGAGGCCGCCTCGTGCCCCGTCATTCTCCCTCCTAGTGCATATTGCGCTACGTGTGAAAAATTAAAACGAGTCGCAGATCTACTTCCTAAAATATTGATCGTTAGATTGATCCAGGAGGCAAAAAGGCTCGTCTATAAAAGTAGTAAACATTTGTTTATATTAGCAATATTGTCACGTTGGCGAATCTTCTATGTCGACCAAAATGCAGTAAAACTTTTTAACCTTCATATTCATCACGATGACCTCTGTTAAAAGAGTTAATAATTGTAAAAAGACAACGTGCAATTTAGCAGATACTGTATTTAAAAACAAACGCATTATAACCTAACCATAACAGTTATGTTGGAAGTAGTGTGTTTTTTTGTTTCAAATACAGTGTCTGTCTGTTCATTGAATTAGGTCGTTTTATTTCTGCCATTCTTTAATTTCAGATATATTTTGAGTTTTTATTTTTATTTTACAGCTTGTGCCGTCGATTATAAGGAAAGTAATAAACGCACATTGACGCCTTCGACTCATGACGTAAATCGTATTTGCGTGAAGAAACCAGATGAACTCCCCGTCTTTCTTCTGGGGATGTGCTAGATTGTGATTTCTAACCTCACCTCTCGCGAATTATCTCAAGACGTTCGGTACATGTTATGTTGTCTTCAGTGTTTCACAAAATAACGAAGAAGAAGAAGCGTAAGGGGAAACCGGGTCTCTCATCAGGTCGAACGTAGGCTAATTTTTATTTTTAAATATGTTATAAGGAAGATAGAAATTTCTTTGAAAATGTAAATAAAAACGGGAAAAAAGGATTACGCTGCCGAAACGGTTAGACATGAGTGACAAGTATAAATAGCAATATTGTTTGCCTTAAAGAATTCTGCAATAAAAGTCTGTTTACCTACAAAAACTGACCTAATTTATCCATAAAACGCTATTGAAAATAGAAGTAAATTAAAATACTCCAATTTAAGAGAAAATCAAATTTAATGGATTATTTGTTTTGTACATTTTTAGATAAAAAAAAGTCTTTAAATCGTAAAATTTCGACAAATCGTTTAGATTTTGTACAAAAGAATCGTAATGAAATGTAAGTGAAATGCAGCCGTTTCATTCCGTTTGGAAGCGGAAATGCGACCGACGCGGCTCCTGCGAAGAGATGGAGTATAGTCAAGTATACAGTCGAGTTTTGTATTAAATTAGTATTATTACGAATTTCAAAAATTTCGATGTTGCACATATTTTTAAAAACTAGTAGATTTTATTTTATCTGAGTAAAAGAAGATTAGTCTAAGAAAAATCCCGGGCAGGTCGGGTAATTAGCTGGTTTGATATATATTCTTCCTTGTTAAACCATCCACCTTGAGAAGTTTTTTTATCATAATCCTTACTAAAAATTTGGAGTTAATTAATTTTTTTTATAGGTGCAAGGGAAGTTTTTGGAAATTGCCGTTTGAAAGCCTGACATTACGTTACGCCTACTGAATTAACGTTCAAAACGCATAAAATAAATTAACTGCAAAATCTTAATCATTTGGGCGGTTGTTCGGAAACTGATGACGTCCACGCTGCTCGCTAAGCGGTTGGCGGACGATGACCCACCCTTTCGCAGAATCACATCGGTTTCTGCATCGCGGGAGATTTTTCTCCTTTCTTTCTTTCTTTATCCGAAAGAAAGTTGTCAGATATCTTCTCCACGTGTGCGATAGAAATATACCTGCTATAAAACAGTTTGTTGCAATTCGTGCGAACGAAGGAGAGGAAGAAGCCAAACAGAGAGCGTAGACGTCAGCTCTTTAAACACGAAGCGAGTGTAAAGCCTCCTTTTCGCTCTTCTCTTACGCATGGAAGCAGCTCCTCCGGTTTTTCTTTCTTTCTTTCATTCTTCCTTCCATTTTACTCCAATTCAGATTGATCCCATTAGTTAGCGTCAATTGGTTTCATATCAAACATCCCGGTCGCCCCTATAATGCAATATTGAAGCGATATTTATTTCCATTTCTTCTCTAGGCCCATTTATTTTTAGAGTTCGCTATTATTATGAAGCGACTACGCCACGCGCGTGTACAGACAGGAACAGAAGTAGTTGCTCTTTAATAAGCGAAAGCGCTTAGCATCAGATTAACACGAGTTTAGTCCAAAGCGACACGGCACGGCACGCGCCATGTCACCTATACACGTTGCTACCGGTGCGTCTGTGTGGTGAGACGCAGCGACCAACGCGGCTCGCTGCCAGGCGCCTCCCCTCCCCAACCCCTCCCCTCCCCTCCCCCCTCCATCTACCAGGCGCCGTCTGTCTGTCTGTGGAGAACAGTAGCACCTCGACGCGGGAAGCTGGACACACACACAAAAAGAAAAAACGCATCAAAAGGCGCAACACCGTTTCCAATTAACTCCAAAAGCTCCTCTGGTGGCTCAGGTGGTAGCGTTCTTGCTCTTCACCAAGTCATCCCGGGTTCAATTCCCGATGGGGTCAGAAAAATATTTGTCGCTTTACACAATGAATGTCCCGGTTCCTGCAACTGTGACGTGTACTGAAAAGCGAACTCTCCTTCCTCTCTAACTGTTCCTAACTACTTCTACTACCCCCTCCACGTGGAGCCAACTAAGCGGTGGTCCACCTACCAACCAACACCTAACTCCTACCGCCCCCGTGTAGACAAGCTTCAGTAGCAGACTTACATTTCCTGTTTACAAATTCTACAATAATAATAGAACTCCAAAAATATTATTTAGACAAGGAGTAAAAAATATAAAATAGTTGATGGACACATCTATAGCTTCTTGAGGAGGGGTGACTCTCGTCTATTGAAATCAGAGATCTCGAATTTAGTATTATTTGAATACTTACGATTTATAAACACTACTTTCCGAATAACCTATACTTCGATAATAATACGTACTACATGTCAGTTAATTTTTTTGCTATTAAATAGAAAGTAGTTGATATTATAACACGTAGTTAACTTTAATTCTTATCAAAGCGGGATGTTTGAAATGTGATGTCCTTAGCGTCCGCCTCAGGAATCGCCCTTGATCGGAATACGTCTCTCGCTTTTGCTTCCGGAGAGTAAATTTAGTTTATTGTCCTCCACGTGGTCATAAGCAGTTTGTTCTGCCTTTTTGACGATAAATTATTTATTACAATTTTTGCACCAATGAAAGTGAATTATTTCGAATGTCTGTGGCACGAGAATCGGAAAAAGTAATCAACGCAGTCTTTGAAATATCAAAGGAGTTTTCTTAACGATTATTGCAACAAAAATACATAGTGTGGCTAATATTGATGAATTACAAGAGCAGAAAAACAATTAAAATTGGTTTCTAATCAGTATACGTGAATCTTTCCTCGGATGGCTTCTGACTTTGAAGCTTACTAATATGTACACTAGAGTTTCATTGAGTTTCGTGACGAAAATTCACTGAATATATAATCTCTGTGACTGAACCTTATAAGTAAAATTCTATAGAGCTTTGGAAGAGCATTATTGTCAAGTACATAACCTAAAAGTGAAATGAAAACTAATGAATTAATAGTGACTTTTGTTTATTAAGCTTTCTGTATAAATAGTATTTTCATCTTGTCTCATTTTTAAAATAATTCGTAAAAATGTACATATAAGCATAATACTGGAAACTGTGTTTTTTTCGTGGTATTTAATTTTTGCCGAAATAACAAATGTGAACATTTAGTATCACGAACATACACAAATATGGCAAGTAACATATTAATTTAGAAAATTGTAGGAGAACCCCGGGTGCGGCGGACGATGTGAACGAAAAGAATCCAGAGCTCTCGACAGCTGTTTTAATACCGGAAAGTTCGGTGACGATAGTTTTAAGTTTCCTTTCAAATCCTCGCCAACACAGAGTGGAAAAGAAGCATTGTTTGTCACAATTGAACCAGAAATCTTCATTATATTTTTTCTCCGTGGGAAGTAGTTATTGTGAGAATGGCTCTGAAATGCTTCTCCGACTATCTGTTTATAAAACATCACTCAGATACGAGAGACCGACCTTTATCCTTCAGTGTGCAGCTGAAGAGAGCTCTCAAAGACTCGATCTACTTCGCGTTTTTTTGTAGTTGCTTCGGAATTGAAGTTTTTTACGAATGTGCGCGATGTGAGGAAGAAGTGCTCCGCGCGTCTTTTACGTCTTCTCTCAACTAAACTGAATTTAAAACATTAAACAAAAGATTATCTGAGGGGAAAGTTGGGGATAGAACCTTTGGGGACGTGGGGCCGCGAGAGGTCGTTGCTTTAAGCAAAGGTCCACTTTTCGAAACGTTTGGAAGATGTAGATGCCCTCTGCCTGCGACTGGGATGATGGACCCCGCTTCAAGTTTATCGATGCACTCTGAAGACTCGAACAGAGATGAACTGATATATGGCGTGCGGCTGGCTGCTTACAGTCCATATAATTTATTACAACTAGTTAATTTATTCTAGTTCGTGATCTATTTCATAGACAATTTTTCTTTACGATTTCGAACGCTTCGACTTCTGTTCAAGTCTTCATCAGGTTAAAAGACATTCACCTGAACTTCCTTCCATGCACAATTCGTTTGCAAATCTATACTATTTGGAGAACTTTTTACATTCTACAACTCTCGTGTGTATCTCTTCTCTTCTTCTTCTTTTTTAAAATTTGCTTCACATTTGCTTCTTTATTCATAATCTCATTATCCCCTCGTTTCATTTTACGATCTTTATTTATACAATTATCAACTATTACCCTACATTTGTGAATCTTGTTAAAATTCCTCCTATGCGCATTATTTCTGTTCTTAAGACATCGTTCAGTCTGTCCGGTGTATCTCGCTGGGCAGTTCTCACAATTTTATTTCATTAAGCACATTTTTTCGTTAAATTTTTCCCTTTTGTCTTGTGTATTTTATTATGCCGTCTGATATTTTCTGATATTTAGTCAGTATTAGTATCTTTTCTTTCCGAAATAATTTACAAAGTTCGTCTGAAACATGAATAGGGAGACACTTGCTGAAGTTAATGATTTTTTTATTAATGTTTATTTCGAACTGTTATTTCCGTTTTGTCATGTAACTATGTATTAAAGCTGTGAATGTGTGTTCGTTCGCCCGATGAAGACTCGAACAGAAGTGGAAAAGTCGTGAGAAATTGTAAATGATGAAAAACGTCGTAAAGTAGAAGAAATCGATTCAACCAATTCGAAGCAGCGGCGGATCCAGAATTTGATTTTGAGGGGGGCGCATCGCTTCACCGGAAATTTTTCAAACTACAATATAAGAAAATAAAGCATTTACTTAAATAGACGTTATCGAACATAACTAACAAATAATTCGAGTTTTAACCAAATGTTTACTTTAGACGTTCCTTCTGTAGTAAACTTTATCTCTGTAATTTTTAATTAGACGAGGCACGAAATCTCGCAAGACTCTCTCGTATGTAAAAGGCTGAGACGTATTGACGACCTCATGTTCAGACTTTATTTGTTCGTCTTGTTGCTTTCAATGGACACACTAATTTTTTTCTTTTCTTATTACTATTTTTATCTCTCTTTCGTGCCCCCTGTTCTCCCCCCCCCCTGGATCCGCCACTTGTTCTAGGGGTACAAAAACACCTGTGCATTGGCTGGCTGCTTGAGAACTAAAATAATGAAATACTAATTTAATTATCTGCTGAAAGATTATTGTGAGAATTAATACACGAATAGGAAGCTCCAGAAACGTCAGCAAAAGCACAGAAGAGAAAAAATCCTCAATCTTCAACGTGTTGTAATATTTAATTAAATTTCTTCGCCAGAAAATATTGCATAGTTACTGTACTTACTTTTCCTTGTTTTCAAAATTGAAGTAATGTACGGTAATATGTAAGAACAAAGAAACGAGATATGCGCTGCTAAGGTATTCGTTCTTATCGGTACTCTTCTACTCTTTGGAGGCAAAGGGAAAGGAGAAGTAAATTTCACGTTTCTCACAAAGAATAAGTGATTTAAAAATTCAAGAATTGCACCATTACCAAATAATTTATCACCCAGAAAATAAAATAAAAATTACACTCTGAATACGAGTTGTTGTTATTATTATCATGAAGTAGAGATGCGCCACCTCATCATTTGCGCCTTTGGAGTGACGCGAACCCTTATCACAGATTCTGGACGTCGTTAAGAGCTTTAGACAGACAGATGTTGGTCAACAAGCGTGTATGGCGTGTGCGGCGGATTGTAACTTGACAAAATGCTCAAGTAAGAGTAATTTCGTCTGTTATGCTTTATTTTCAATAAGATATTACTATTTAATGAAATGTATGTTTGAATATATTGACCAGATGTGTGATTTACATCAGAAAAAAAATTAATTTAATGACATTAATTTTTTCTTTCTCAGTATTCGAGGTGGGAGGCAAGTGGCCCTACATGCCCCTACATGCCCCCCTCCTTGGCTACGCCCATGGACGTAGAGTGTATTTATAATATAAAGTGAAGCTTTGATGTCTCCAATATTGAAAGCAAACTTCTTTTTTCTTTCTTTTTTTTCGGAACTATTTTCGAACGTCTTTTTATTTTGAGTGGTTTAGCGGTTTTTAGAGGAAGCGTGCGGACGAGTGGGTGTTTCCAATTCTCTCGAATTTCCTTACCGGCATTAATTACTTGTAAAACAGATAAACCGAAGTGTCGCCGCGCCGCGCCAAGTAGAGGTCATTTGCATCTGTCCGTTGAAGCTCGCTTTCTTCTTTCGACCCACTGTCTGTTCGCACAGTGGGCTCTCTACGTAAGCGACTGCAACAGCGACAGCAAGAGAGCGAACTGGCGATCACTTAAAGAGCAGCAGCTGCCGTCCGCCTCCATCGATTCCATTGCGAAGCCAATCATTCATCATTCTCCATATCACCCCCTTCGCTTCCTTATATAAAGTATTTTACATTACGTAGCGGATCATTGGATCTGAACTCTTAACAGATAAAATTGAAGTTGATAAATGCCATATTTTGTAAAAGTGTTACCAGATTAATAATTGTTATTAATTATGATTGCTATTAATAATACCAGATTAATAAAATTAATAATGCCATATTAATAAAATTAATAACATTAATACATAATTGTTATTATTAATAATACCAGATTGTTAATTATTTATTTTATACATTTTATTTAAATGTAATACTTGTAAAATTTGTATTGGAAAACCATAATTTTTAAACGAAAATGCTTCCCCCCACTTGATTACGGACTAGATCCGCCACTGGTTGCGTAAACTTTCTCAAGTGTCGTTGTCATTACGAAATTGTTGCTTAGGACGCTTTTAAGCAATTTTTTATATCCCTCAGAGCGTCTTAAGGCTTAAGTCCCCCCTCAACCTCAAATGATGGTTTGAACGATTCCCTATCCAGTGGCGATGAATTTTCATATTTTTAATTATTTGACTTGAAAATACTATGAGCTTATATGCTACAACTTTTTAGTTCTCATTCAAGTATCAGTTAACATAGTTTAAAAACACTCCATATACAACACAGCAAAATGTGAATAGGAACAACGCAGTGACATTAACATGTTCGGACCTTACGGGGCATTTGCGAGCATAAATCAAGCAAAAGAGCGGAAAATTGTGGTAAGGGAAGTGGCAGCCGCATCACTTCACTCAACACAAACAGTTAAACGACATTCTAAATTGATCGATTTTTAAAATCACAAAATAATTGTTCTCGTGCAACAGTAATAATCTTTCGTAATGAGTGGAGGACTTGACTTTTGTGAAAGCGGAGAAAAGAACTTGAATTGTATGTCGACGTGTGAATGGATGCAGTGGATGGAGGAATTTATGCAAAACATATGGTTTTGAGATTAAGGAATAATAATAATAAATACTATTTTTCTGTCTCTCCTTATACTCTAAATATCGATGTTTCTTAAACTTTCATTCAGAGAGAGAATCGATTCGAAACGTTTAAAGCTTATTCCTTTCTAATATACTTTTTTGTCAATACAACACAATTAATTAACTGTTAATTCAATTAGTTTTGTAACGCCGTATTTTCTACGCCACACTCGCTGAAGGTACATGGATTTACAAACACAACCATGTTATTAACATGTCAGCGGACTATAGTTGTATGCAGATTCTAGTACGTGGACGAGACATCGATCTCATCCCGGACGCGTGGGAATCAGAGGAAATGAGGCGGCAGACGTTTCCGCAAAGACTCAATAAGCCTCAAGAATTGCGTGGATTTCTTCACGATTTCAGAACGAGATCTCTTAAATACCATCAAGATAAGGATTCTGAGTGAATGGAACAATGAATGGTTAGCTGTTGAAAGGAATAAGCTCCGACTTACCAAATCCTCTGTTAAGTCACGGAGCAGTTCCTGTAGGCCAGCCCGGCGCGACGAGGTCTTGCTGACCCGCCTGCGCATAGGACATTGTCCTCTCACTCATAGGTATCTCTTACTACTTGATGATGAACCCGTTTGTGATGAATGTAGTTGTTCTTTGACAGTGCGTCACCTACTAACTGATTGCAGAAGATACTCAAGTATACGGAGACAAATTGGTCTGGCTGCAGATTTACCAACAATTCTCGGAAATGAAACGGTTAATGTTAATAAACTATTGAATTTTATGAGTATATCGGGGTTCCTCCCACAAGTTCTCGGGAGGGTTTAAAATTTGCATTCCCTTTTCATCTTTACTGTCTTCTTTGTTTTCATCGTTCGTTTCTGTAATTAGAAAATATAATATTTAGAAATTGTTTTCCTTTTTATAATATTATGTACTGGGCAACTGTTTTCTTTTCTTTTATCTTTGTATTTAGTTATTTGTTGAATTCAAGAGGGTGTTTTAGTGGGTATGGTCCAGATATTCGGCGAGTCCCACACACGGGGAAGAGTCACTACGGCTCTTCGCTATGGTGCGAAACTGCATTTTCCCCCACCTCCATGGGTTCTAATGACCTTGCTGTTGACGAGCCCTTAAAGCCCCACAAAAAAATACATTCCTTCTGCAGCGTGCACACTGCTGAGACATTTGCAATCCAAGTTCCTTCTGCGATCTTCAATACGGTTCTCTGCAGTGACTCTATTAATGTCTTCACTGTTCACCTTCGACACACTTACGCTGACAATTCAGAATCTAATAAGCCATCTAGTATTTAACATTTTTGAAATAGTCCTTTGTTGGGTGTCTGGGCACGTGGGTATTCTGGGTAATGAAGAGGCCGATGAGGTTACGAAGCGGGGAACACAGAAGGCAGTCCTTCACCTTTCATCTGTTCCTACGTCAGATTCAAAGGTTGCCATGGTATCGTCTCTTCTTGGGATATGGCAAGCCGAATGGGAAAATTACGCATTGAAGCTGAGGAAGGTGAAAGACTCCATTAAGACCTGGGTGTCATCATTCCGTGCGAACAGACGTGAAGAAGTAATCCTTACACGCCTTCGTATTGGCCACTGCTATCTTACCCATGGTCATCTCTTACGTGGTGAACCTCCCCCCGTCTGTGAAACTTGCAACACAACACTTACCGTGGAACACTTTCTTCTGGAGTTTCTCAACTATAGTAGCAAGCCGACGGCGACACAATCTACCCAACAGTTTGAACGTGATGCTGGGGCAAAATGAACCGGTTTTGATACGTGTTTTAAGATTCTTTCAGGAATGTGGCCTCTGGAACAGTATCTGATCTTTCTTCGTATGTCATTACTCAAATCCATACACGAAACGGAGCTCTTCCCACAAGTTCTCGGAAGGGTTTGGATTTAAATCTCTTTTGTCCCCTTGGCTTTGAATTTAATTTCCCCCCCCCCTCTCTCTCTCTCTCTAAATTTACTTTTTTCTTTGTTTTCGGTTTTTATAATGTTTTCGGAATCTTTTGTCTGTTTTTCCTCGTTTATTAAAAATATTTTGATATATTGTAATTCAGGAGGGTTTTTAGTGGGTATGGTCGAGTCATTAGGCGACTCCCACACGCGGGGAGAGTCATGTTGGCTCTCCCTAGTGCGTAACTGCATTTTCCCTACCTGTACAAGTTTTATAGGGCTCCAATGACCTTTGATGNCTTTTGATGTCGGCGAGCCGTGAAACCCCACAAAAAGAAACGATAAAAAGACTTGAGAGGCCAATCAGATGCCCGGCCTTGCTTTCATAGATTTCCACTCATAAACATAGGGTCGCGATGTTTCACTGAGTGTTTCACTGCACACTCACACTCCAGTGAGATTCAGTGGAATTGTTTTTAAATTGGGGCTTTGAGGCTCGCCGAGATAGTAAATAACCCCGATACTATTGACGATAGAAGTAAAAATTACACCCAAAGTAAAGACACGAATTACTTCAAGAACGTATATTTTTAGGGATTTTTAAAAACGAAAACGACAATTTAAGTAAATGCTTTACTTGGGTAAAGGGTGGTCTTAAACTGCAGTTTGTAGAAGTTGGAAAAAAATTCGGTGAAGAGAGCCGCATCCTTCTTCTCTGGGTTCGTTCTCCCTTCACTCCCCTTCACTCTGCGGAATGTTTTCTTCTCGTGCGCGTGAGAGGGTTTTTTTTTTCTTCTCGTTTCATGAATGGGAGGAAGTGTAGCTTAGTGCTATCGAAGTTTGTCTTCAAGGGGCGATAAGAGGTGGGAGGTGGGGGGCGGTGAGCTGCATTTGCTAACAACTTAACGCACGTGGAGGTGTTAATAGGAATCGTTAGTAGAATGGTAAGAGTTCGTGTTACTAGGAGGAGGGTTTGCTTTTCGCAAATAGTCACAGCTCTACATCAACTGAAGGACATGAACGTGAAGAGAAGAGCTAGTGGTAGAGTGTCGTCTTCGCGCGAGCGGTGGAGCGTGGGTTCAAATTCTGCTCGGTCGAACTACGTGAGGTTTTCAGCTGGGGTTTCCCTCACCTAGGTCCGTAACTTCCCTGACTACCCACCTTCTCTCCTTCCGGTTCCCTTACTCGAGTCACGGAAAGGCGGAAGGGCCTGAAGGCCGATAGACCCGAACCTCCTTTTGCCGTAACACACGAAATAAAATTAAAAACTACGAATTTTTTCTTGCCCCACCGGGAGTTGAACCCAGTGCAAGGGAGTCGGGTAGATAATGAACATTTAACAATATTAAATAGCGAGCAAATGTATTGAATGTTTAGTGTGGCAAAGTATTCTTTTATCTGTGGAGAGTTCAGGTGCAGTGGGGGAGGGGGGCTCAGTCCCCTCCCGTAGATCTGAGTAGTATCTAAAATTTATTTATTTTTTGTGTTTATCTGGTTGAGTGCTAATGATGTTAATGAGAATTGAGAGGCATGTTAAGAAACCACAAACAAACGTGTACCTCCAGTATGTTTCTTATGTACAAAGCTTTATAGAACGTGTTGTTTATATATGAATTATTTTTATAAAAATTGGTGCTGTTTTATCAATAGGCTTCATTGATTTAAACTTTTTTTCACTTGTGCGTTTCCTCTTTTCTGTGAGGAATGATCGGTCACCTTCGAAGGTGCTGCTCCCGAGCGCGCAGTCATGACAATTAAGTCAATGAAGTCAGTTTATCAAAATTTGTCAGCACGTTTTTCGAAAAGCAACACAAAAAGTTTCTTAAACAGTGGGGGGGGAATAAGAGGTATCGTAACAGGTGCGTTTTGGGGGGACACGGGACTGTTTGTTAAAAAGACAAATTTTTGAATTCGCTCCCCAAGTCACGTTTCGTCCATTCAAAAGAACGTCTCTCTCTGACATTTTATGCGCAGCCCCCCCCCCCCCTCGTTNATTTTCATTTTATCTAATTTTGGTTGCCTTAAGGTATGGTGGGGGGGTGCATTCTGTCCGTTTGAAAAATAGCAATGTATTTCGTTGTCACCATACGCGTATTTGTATGGTTATAAAACACTATCATAGCGTGTGCCCTCGTATAATTTGTCTTTTTCACTTTGAATCTTTACATTTGAAGATGTAGTTGTGTATTACGCCTTACGACTTCCGATCGATGAAGATAAGAGAAGCATCCAGTTAAGCTTTTGACGAGGAATCAGAGTCAGAGTAAAAAGAATTAATTAACAGCGGGAGTTATTCTACACATGTTGCGTCATTTGTGGTCGCGTACTCACTCGCTTTCCACGAAGGAGAGAGAGATGAACTTGAATGGATACTTTCCACTCACGCATTGTATACGTGTGTGTGTATTACGATTCTCGAATTTTGACTGCTCGTAATATTTATGATTCATTTTGGAATAATAATAAATTGATAACTGCGTATTGTATTAAAACACATTTTTTGTAAGTATTAAATCTGCCAGTGCAGCCCTTGGGGTCCTTGATCGGAATTGATGGAATACGTCCCTCGCTTGCTTCTGGAGAGTAAATTAGTTTATTGTCCTCCACGTGGTCATTCGCAGTTTGCAACTTTTGCTTTTTTGACAATAAATTTTATTTATATATTATGTATTTCTAAATTCTATCAGTATATGTGTGTATGTATGCATATGTTGGTGTGTTTGCACGTAGGTATTAGGAGAAATGCAAATCGAACAGTTCTTAATTTCTGTGTTCTGGGGATTGGTCCCCCGTGTCCCCGCTGGGTGCGACCCGAGAGAGTTAGAATGTATTAAATTGTGTGTAAACTGTTTTCTAGAAACTTTTCCGGATTGTTCTGATTTGTGCGTCTCTTGTAGATCGTACGCGATGCAGAGAAGCTGTCCCTTCGCATGAACCATCGTGGCGCGTGTGCGTGCGACAATGACACGGGCGACGGCGCGGGCGTGCTCACCGCCGTCCCTCACGCCTTCTACTCGCAGGAGCTGCGGTGAGTACAATTCAGTTATTTTCATTCGACGTAACATAATTCATCTGAGGTTCACCACTATTTCAGAGATTTCTGTGCGTCGTATGAAGGAAACACTTATTAAAAAAAAAAAAAAAAAAAAACAATTATCAACTTTTAAGTCACGCGTGTGGTGGAAGTTTACTTCGATTTGGAGTAAATTTTCCTTCGTAGTAACTTCTATTCAAGAAAGATATTTCATTTTTCCCTCTCCATAAATGACGAAATCGTAGCGCTCGGTTTTTCTCCGTCCTCTCGTGCTTCGTATTTCATGCGAATGAAGCGAGTTCCTCAATATATCGCTTTTTACTGCAGTGTTAACGGATAGATGGAGTCAGCGTGGCTCGGCGCTGAGTTGCTGGGTCGATCCCCGGCGAGGTGGGGACACTGGCTCCGAGGCCTATAAAATGAGTACCGGGGTATATCCTGGGGCCGAACCGGTCGGAGCGAGATGCCGACCACATCTCATCTCCTCCTCCTCCCCCTTCCCCTAGTGCCGAGGTCGAGAAATCGCGCGAGCTCTACCCTCCGCGAAGGGCAAAGCCCACAAAGGGCTGTAGTGCCAGATGAGAAGATTAACTGATAGATACAAATTAAATCGTGTCTTTCCTTCATTATCATTTGTGATGTGTTAAAGAAACGATTTTTCACGTGACCGACTTCGAGCGCTAATCTCGGCTTCAAGATGGAGAAACTGACGACTGTTGAGTTTTGCCTCAACGAAGGCTGTCAGCAGATGTCCTGTCGAAGCGTCGGCACTAGACTAATACATAGATACATTCCCACACAATAAATGATTGTTACATTGTCCTGTACCAACACTTGAAATGTATCACATTCTGTACTTACCCCTGAAGGTTTTACGGAAGTTTTAACTGTCGATGACGATGGGGGTCGCATGAGCTAGTTTTCCCCTCCCACCCCTTCTGGAGATTTCTTTGATATCAGTATCTTCGCAGAGTCATTGACATCTATTGGTCCCAAGGTTGGGTGGAATATCTTAATTATGTTAAAGGAACATGATATATTCCTCGTTTCGTCAGAAGGGATGGGTTACGCTCCATGTGGTGGAATATTGTAGTAATTATTTGCAGGGAATATATTTTTTAAAATCGTGAATTTAAGATGGTAGCTTACACATTTTGTTGCATCTTATAATCGGACTATAAGTGGAGGAACGCGAGAAATTGAAGAAAAAAAAATGTTTACCGCAATTATTTTTCTACGCCTATGGATCGTGTTGGTCATTGCAATAAATCGCTGTTTTTGTTCATTTTAGTATTTGTTGTTGACGAGAGGGAAACGCAGCTTTGTGGGACGATGTGAGGTGGGTGGTAGAGGAAAAAGGATGTTGTTAGTAGCTGGGGGCCGGTTAGTAATACGAGTTGGTGTTTTATTGATCCGAGGAGGTGGATACAAGGAGGAGGTTTCGCATTTCAATAGTTTTACAATCACACGAACTGGAAGATGAATGTGAAAAACTACACATTTGTTTCTGGCCCCGCCGGGAATCGAACCCGGGATAACTTGGAGACGAGCGAGAACGCTACCATCTGAGTCACCGGAGAGACGAATACCTTTTTTATTCGTTATCTGAATAACGAAGTGGACCGAGTATGCTGACTTTCCTATTTGACTCGAGACATCATTATTTTCTCGGTGGACGATGGAGTCGTGAGAAGTAAGTCATCAGGCGCTTTTACGTAAAGTGCCGTCATTCGTTCCTTTGCGTTGTTCCTCTCTCCCACTTTCTTTCTAGTTTCGTCTTCACCCGTCTTGTTAATATTGAAGCGTTATCGCAATCTATCGAATACAATAGATACTCACTTCTTTTATCCAAAATCAACGAGAATCCAGTTTAAATCACAATTTAAGGAATTACTAATATTACTTACAATCAAAACTAATTTCAGTAATTTATCGTGAAAGTTATTTGAATTATTTAAAAAAATATCTTTGTCTCCGAAGAAACATTTAAACGAACGATGACCAATAAAAATATCCCATGGTTCTTAAATTAGATAGATTTTATAAAAACTCCCTTCAGATTACATTAAACAGATCTTTGTGTGTACGATAAAGGGATAAACTGCATTATGTCCGTTTCATCAGCTCTTCTCCTTCTGAGTTTGTGTCAAGGAATCGAGTTCCCCGATCGAAGTACATGAGAGAGAGATAGAGATAGATAGCAAACTTCATTTTCGTTTTCGGACAACGTAAGACCGCTTCGCCTATTTATATATAAGTCTGTGCAATAGTGTCGTTCATTTTCTCTGAAGCCAACCGCAGCCGTCTCTCTTCATTATTTATTAATACTCCCGGTCCCGAGTCTGTCCTCTATCACACCGTCACTGCGTCGGGAGAGGCTGAGCGCTTCGCACATTCTGCGTCCGCCTCGAGACGCAATAAAAGGAGATCTTTAATAATAAAAAGAGCCTCGTGTCGATTCGGTTTGCGGCAGAGGCGGTTGCCATAGATGGCCGCTGCCACAGACACACACTTAAGCGAGAGAATAGTAATTGTATTTGTACATATTATGCATTTTAATGATATGTGGTTAAAATAAATTGTATGAGGAGAGCAGTACAAATGCCACGTACTTCAGTAATCGCGTATTTTGTTTGAAAAGTAAACAATCTCAATTCTTCTTCTTCTTCTTCACTGGCCATTCCATTCCCTGTCAGATTCTACTTCAAGGCGAGTCGTACAACAAACACTTAAAACCTAAAACCTAAAACTTACAGCGTCGGACAGCGATTCTTTTGAAGTCGAGAGGACGATGTTAGTTAGGTTGAGAAAGAATAGAGACGGAATGGGCAGTGTTCGAAAAGACGCGGCGATGCATTTGCCGATTCCCCTCTTTTAACAAGTGCCGTTTCTTATAAATAAATGAATAAACTTTATTGTCAAGAAAAGCAAATTGCAAACTGTGTCATGTGACCACGTGGAGGAAGGGCAATAAACTAAGTTACTCTCCTGAGACAGAGAAGGGACGTATTCCATCAATTCCGTCAAAATGGTGGATTTAATATTTAACAAATACCTAGTGCTATCCATTTATTATTCCGAAATAATTCGTGGATATGATGTGCAATGAAAATTATTAAATGACATATTCCCATCTAAGGAAAAAAATCCGCCTCTCCCCGGAGAAAAACCAGTTTCGTAAGAGGATCAGCAATTCTTGTGAATCACGCAAGTCCTTCCACAGGAGTTATTGCAGTGTGAATTGTGACGTAGTGTCTCCTGTACTTTGAACTCTGTCGATAAGCTTATTTACCCGCTTTCCATCCTCGGCCACCATTATTTACTCTCGCAATTCTTTTGCAATGGAAATTTCTGCCTCTTGGGGCTTATCTTATTTGTGTGAAGCTTTTCTCGTCTAAATTATTAGTTTCCGTCGCCCCCATCCATCTCTTCCGTCTCGATCGACGGTTGTGTCTATCACGTGACAGTCGGCTATTGCTCGCTGAAGAAATTATGTGACAGGACTCGCAGGAACTTTGGAATGCACTATATATTATTCCTTTTGGAGATAGTTCTCTCGTAAATGTCTTATTTCTGCATCGATCACTAACTTGCGAAATCCACTTTGCCACGAGGAAAGATTAAATGCACGCACATTGAACAACAAATAAATTCTTCTCTACATTTCTTATGCGGGAATAAATAAATGTATTGTCAAAAAAGAAAAAGTTACAAACTAATTTACTCTCCGGGAGCAAGCAAGGGACGTATTCCCATCAATTCCTAAAGATTTAACCTTTCAACATTTAACTCCTAACGATAAGAATAAAAATAATTCGCTTCTTGTTATAATATCAACAGAAGAAGACGGACAATTTTGGATTTTAAAATACTCAAAACAGTTACTTCACAAGTCCGTGTTATTATAAATTATAGGTAACTAGTAATTTTAGTGAAAGTGTAGTTTAATAGACTCTTATTCTTTGTGAACCACTTAATGTTTTGGGCTTCCGTCTGCGTCCGGAGGGAGAGTCACTTACTTCAATGCAACTTTTGCTTTCTTTACATTAAAATTTATTTATTTATTCATTTATTCTGACGTCCCTCTTTCTCTGCGTGTGAGCCTCCCGCCCTCCTTACACGCTGCGAGGGGCATTTCTCATTTTACAACCAGTCTCTTTTATGATTAGAAAGAGAGCAATATCATTTTTTACTTTTCGAATTGTTTAAAATTTATTTCATATCAAGAAACCTATTTTCAATGAACACCTTTTCATCAAATGTACAATTTAGTGTGTTTCCTGCACCTGAGCTTCCATCCTCTTCCCAACTGTTTCGCGTGATGTGATATCAAATATTTCTCCGTCGCATCTAAATAATCTAAATAATAGCCGTTGGTGAGGAGAACCGGAATAAGGTGAACCCAGATACCCTATCTACAAGATGTCGACGAAGGAAGCACAGAATTCTCTTCTTTATGTTACGATTTTCCTTCATCAAGGACAATTTGAAAGAAATTCTACTAAATTAACGTCCAATATATAATCACATTGAATAAGTCTTACGACCTTTTGTGGACGAACAGTAAATACTCGAATGTATTTCGTGACAAATTGCTCACAATGTGTCGACTTCCCGTTGAAGTCGTCGTCGTGTGGTTTCTGATTATAACAATTCGACTGGATGTTAAACACGAACATGTTATAATACCAGATAGTTTATCAGTATCAGTGCGTAAATTCAAACCCGCGTATGTATTTTTTATAAATATCATTTCTCATGTGCAACGTTTGTAATAATAATGAACTTCATCCCGATCCATCAAGTGATCCATCAAGTGATCCATCAAGTGTTAATGCAGTGGGAGGTTACTACACTTTGTTCAACTGACTTTAAATTTGCTTTGTTCTCCTGGATTCTAGATTTTTTGTTTTTACAAAAAATAGGTATTTTTTGTCGATTAATTTGTCTCGTATCATTTGAAACAAACTCGAATTCCTTGTATGAGGAATGAAATATTGAGTTGGGATGCGACGTCCCTCGCAGTCGAGGGGAGGAGAGGAGGAGTTGTGAATTAATTCAATAATCGCAAAAGTAATTGTTTGGGTGACAGCGTATGATTTTAGTATGACTGAGACGGGAATACCTTTTACTTTGCAACTTTTTTTTTTACCAGAAAGAGTAAAATATTTCCGCAATCGTCTTCTTGCTTCTTCGAAATAGGAGCACATGTGAAGCACTGAGGTGAATGAATAGCGGTGTATAGTACTGTAGTGATGTGATTGTTCGCAGCTTTGGTTTTATTTATTTTTTATTAGTTATTTATTTCGTTTTACGATATGATATAGGAGAAATACATTTACGTAAAGGAGGGTTTAGGAGGAGCAATGAATGCAATGAATGATACACTCGTATGTGTATGTGTCTATATAAAGTGAAGCACGTTTGTACGTATGAGTTGGCGGCTGTCTGTATCTGTATGTGAATATACACGCGTGTGGGCCTCGTGTAGATTAATTACTTTCTTAACTGCAATTTCACTCTTTTGTTGTTACCTTTGGGCGATGATTTGTTACTTAACCTCTTGTCATTGTTATCATGTTTCCTTTTCTATCTGTCACCGAGCAGCGCTCACTCGCAGATTAATAAATTATCATTTCTATTGTTATTTAAAGTCGGAACATTAAGATAAATGTGGATGTAATACAAGAGAATCCAAAATAGCCTCTTTATTGATTGGACGTCGCATAGCGCTGTAGTCTCGGCTTCATGTAGGTCACCGTACCAGACACTCCCTCCTTTATATTGCGTCCGTCCTAACTATCGACGCGTCATGAGGTCGATACTACTATCGATTTCTACATCGATACCCTTCTCTCGCCGCACATCGTGCGTTTCTGGGGTCGAGCGTTTCCACCGATATAAAAGAAATGCTTGTTTTCTTAGTCTTCCGAAGAGTTTTTTTCGTATATTAAAAGACATCGGTTTCCCTTCATTCCTCTATTCAAATCAAATATTCCCTTGTGATTGTTTGTTTTGGTCTAATTCTGCGCCGTGTAGAGTGGGATTCTTTTAATGGAAATTGTTGAAGTATTTGTAAGTATTTGGCTACAAATATAAAAGTATAAAAATTCTAAGAAGTGTTGGGGGAGGGTGGGGCAAAGAGATTCGCACTTTCCAACTTTTCATACGTAAGAAGTTTTTAATTGGCTTGAGAACGCAAATTGGATTGCAAATATCTTTACGATTTTCAATAATATCAATTAGTAGCTACGGCGTATTCTGAAAATATTCAACCGCCCCCTCTTTTTTTTAACAAAAGATTCATTTCTAGTTCTCAGTTTAGGGTTTTAGAATGAAATCGTTGCGCCGCTTCTGGGTTCTTATAGGAACATGAGCCAATGGCAGGAAGTGCGTATGAGAAACGTATGTTCTGCACTGAAGTGATTTTGAATTTAGAGAAAGAAAAACTTTCTCCTTTAATACATTGTATAAGGAAAGAGAGCACTTCAGAGTACATTCAGGATATGAAGACGATTTATTTTAAAAAGAAATTTGACGAAAGCGACGCCGTGGGCACTCAGCTAGTAACTTAATAGTAACAAGAACTTAATTTTCATTTTGTCCTTCTTAAAAGTAATAATAGCGCGATGAAATATCGAAGCAAATTCAAAATTTGATTCAAAATCGCTTTTATTATCATCACCTCTTAATATTTTGTATGAATTCGACGACACAAAATATTTCCTGTAAATTCATATTCGAGTGAATTCCTCGACGTTTTTGGACGCACCGATGCAACAGCTTCTAACCGTCGATTCAACGAGATTATTCTTTCGCCGAAAAATATTGGGTATTTAGTTAGGATTGTTTCGATAGAAATGAAAGATACTGAAAGTGATTTCTCTTGCATGGGGGAAGTGGTGCTCTATTGTAACAACAATTAATCTGTTGGAATTTAGAGTTATAAACAATATATCACGTATAATCTATAGTTCCATACTACTTGTGAACTATCTTGTTTGGTTTTTATGAAATACTTATTTGTTGATATTATAACACGTCCCGAACTACTTTTGTTCTTATCGTTAGGAGTTAAATGTTGAAAGGTTAAATGTTGAAAGGAATGGCCCTTGATCGGAATTGATGGAATACGTCCCTCGCTTCCTCCCTCCCGACCAGCGCCGCTTCGTTCGAATGACGAATTGCGTCATGCGCTGGTGTTTAGTTCCTCGTTAGCAATTGCTTCCTGCCTTGTTAGCATGCGCCAGAGCTCAAAGTCGAATTGTTTGAAGCGTTCTTCGTTACTCGGCTCCGAAATCCCTTCGCTGCGCGTTCTCATCGTACGTGTACTCATCGTCTACGATTCCTACAAATATTCCTCTTATCTTATAATTAATATTGGGTAATGGCGGTGTGTTCGGTTTTAACTTAACTTATAAAGAAATTTTAAGTCAACCGAAAAATATTAATTTTGCCGAAGCGGCTTTCGACAGCTTCTTCTGACATCTTCAGTGGCCTACAATGGAGATTCAGGAATATTTGTAAAAACGATTTGTAATTATATATATGGGAGAGAGGAGTAGTATGTTCTAGTTAATAATGATCAGAGAAAATGTAATATCAGTTGGTTTCGGATATTTTAAAGGTTATATAGTTGGAAGATAGTTTATTTGCAAAAATTATTGCTTGAAAAAATTGGAATTAGTGATTTTTTTGCAATGAGGATATATTCCTGAATCTCCATTGTAGGCCACTGAAGATGTCAGAAGAAGCTGTCGAAAGCCGCTTCGGCAAAATTAATATTTTTCGGTTGACTTAAAATTTATTTCTAACTATCTTGTTCTATTTATAAATACATTTCATTTTGCATCGAATTAGTACTTCGTTAATAAGAGAAAGTAATTTTGGACATTTTTCTCTGTTGCGCAGCGTCGTTCTCCTCCTCCGCGTTTGAGATTCGGACGACAGCGGCGATGGAATTGTCTACTTACTTCTTCTTTCCGAATGATAATACTAGTGACGAAAGCGACTGTTTGATGTAAATATATACACATCCAAGATAATATCCGTTCCAAAAGCTTCATGTAGAGAGACGGGAATAGCGCCACAAGAGCCACATCCAACTGAATCGATGTTGGCGATAGATTGAAGTTGAAAGGAATTCTCTTCTCGTCACCTTTTTGTAGTCGATGTCTACACACTCTGTAGAAGCCCTGTAATTGGACTCTGCTTATAAATAAATCAACGAATGAATGATTTGTTGACAAGAGAGCACTTACACGTCGAGGAGAAGAAACTAATTGATCGCTTTTACTTTACAATGACGCGGTGTGTTTCTTTCTCTTAGGTCACATTGTGTCCACGTAGCACGACTCGAAATAGTAGATACTCGATCCGCTTCCTATTTTGCGTTTTGTACCGAGAGACTTCCACTTGTAGAGATGCGTTTCGATTGGTTAAAGGCGTGTACATGCAAAGTAAGAGGGTATCACATCGGCCCTGGAGATTCAAATAATAAATCTCGAATTTGTGGCGATTTCATTACTTCTCTATTTATAAACAATATCTTCCGAATATTGCTTACGTCTGAAATGACTTTTTTTCTTTTATTAAATACAAATTTGTTGGTATTTTCTTGATACTATAACACGAACCGAACTATTGGTGGGATGGCCCCTCGCTTGCTTCCGGAGAGTAAATTAATTTTCTGTACTCCACGTGGTCATATGCAGTTCGTAACTTTTGCTTTTTTAACGATAAATTTGTTATTATTATTAGTATCTGCAAAACAATTCACGCGTAAGGTGTGATTTTGAATTTGTTTTGAGGATCCATCCTTGTATAATGAAGGTAAGTGTTTTTGTGTGCGCTTGGAAGAGTGCAGTGCAAAAGTTCCCTATTAGGTCTCAGGGACTCTTAACGGACGATTTCTGTTAATAACATCAAAATTTTCCAGGCTTACTTTGTGGTACGTTTTTAATGATGTTTTTTTTTCCTAAGCAAAATGAAAGCAATAGCTACCTGTCGTAAACATAGGAGGCTTAGAGCGGTAGCATTTTGAACAGTGGCTACATTTCTTTATTGGACACTATCGTCTTCAAAGTGGCTTCCAAGTCTTGAAATGGCTGACCTCCAAAGATGACGTCGGTGACCTGCTTCCAATGTAGGTTTTTTTATTAGCAACTTCTTGGCAAAGGGGAGGAAGGAACAGACAGTGAGAACACATTTGAACTCTCTACTGTACTTTTTTTATTTATTTATTATTTACGTTTTTGTATTAGTCGTGTCCCCATCGAAAGATTACACGACTTAATCAAAATTTTACGTAATGAATTCCTATTGATTGTATATTAGCCTAATCTCATCTCTTCTTTAATTTCACAAATTTCATACACAAAGGTTTTGAAAAGTTATTATTTCTCTTCCATAAATATTAATTTAAAATATTCTCTTGTACCGAATACATCTCGCCTGTAATTTCGCTATAAAATCCACAATCCCACACAGCGTGCTCCATAATTTCTCTCTCTCTCTCTCTCTCTCTCACAAATACATTTGTCGTTATATCTAATTGTAAACCTACGAATATAGCTGTTCGTATCTGCGTGACCTCACATTTTATCTAACACAGAGAAACTTTTTAACATTTCTTTTTTGCTTGTGACAGCGACACGTGACAGAGAGTTTTCTCGAGAGTCTTCGCTTCTCTTCTCTTCCCTTTTTGCGCTTTTGTGATTTTGGACGCAAACGGATCAAACGGATCTGAAACGTTTCTCTGAGAGATCGCTTCTCTACACCTCTCTCTGTCGCGATGAGCGCCCTGATTATTTCGCTGCACACGTCACTAATATCTTCGTTCGTTCGTTCGTTCGTTCGTTCTCTTGTGAATCCGCAGTTGCGACCAGAAGAAAATACTCTGCGGCGTCCAAACATACAATAGATTTTTTTTATCGTTTGCGTCCGTCTGTCTGTGTGTGTGTGTGTGTGTGCGAGCGTGCGAGTATATTTGCCGTTGGATAATCCGGTATCCACGTTACGCCTAACTTGTCGGATTGAAGAGCGCCTGGTGTTGTAACTCTTCTGTCGAGTGGGTTCGATCCCAATCGAGGGAACCTGTAAAACTCCTCGGTCGTATGGGATGAGAAGGAAACGCAGGTGCGGCGCGTGTTGGACCACAAAGTGTGATCGAAATCGACAGAAATTCTCATTTTGCCACTTGTTAGCTCTTCCTTTCATTTAACACCATCGCTTTTTCCATCAAATACAAGACGACCTCGTTGTTTACTTAGATATAATGTTGGTTCTAAACTGATGGTCTTGACATATTTATACTTTGAAGCGCAACAGTTATGCGAATATTGTTACAGAGAATCGATTTTTAATGCAATACTTTATTTTAGTATTCACTGATACATGACCGACGTTTCGATGCTAGTTTGGCTTCATCTTCAGGGCCGCTAGAAATCGGTATTTAAAAGTAGAATTACAATGGAATTACAAGACGAACAATTAAGTTCGTAACAGTTACAAAGTAAATAAATAATAAATAGTGACGAAATATTTGACGGTATGTGACGTTAATAAGTTTAAAAATAAAAGAAAAATTATTCGTACAATTGTGAGTTATAAATTTTTTTAAATGTATGTCACATACCTGCTATATTTTTTGAAATGTTTCAATTATCCGAAAATTAATACCCATAAATTTTCTTTTTAAAACTATTAAAAAACATTTAAAAAACATCACTTGTTGTAAGAATAAAATAGTGAAGCAAGTTTACCATTGTCTAGAACCTTCCTTCACAGAGGCATGATATCAATTAAAACCTGATTTGTGGTTTGAATGTAAGCGACAGTTGGGATACCAAATAGTGCCAACTCTTAAATGGTGAAAAATAGGTAGCTGCTTTACAATATTATAAAATTCTTCTTGTAAATGTTAAGTTAAAGTATTTAATACATAATAGAATTATAATAATCACTGTATATCAAAATAAAATATGCTATCATACTCATTAGAAAATATGTTAGTTTCAATTTGTGAGTGGACATTGGATGTAATTTTAATATCAATGGGTTCTGAAATCAGGCGTTTAAATGTATTAATTTCATAGTCATAATTTTTGTTTTTTCAAAATTCGTTCTATGTCCATTCTTCTTCCAGTGTTTAATAATTCCACTGTTCAAATCCTTTAGTTGTTCAAGTTTTCTCTCATGTTCATTAATTCTAGTACACACAACATACGTTTTGTCTGACCAATGTACACAAGATTGACGTCCATACGTGGAATCGAATAAACAACAATATTTCTTTTTTTCTTGATTAACAATATCTTTGTAGTTTCTTTCTACCTTGAATTTGTTTATGAACCTGAGCACAATTTTGAACTCTGAATGACATATCTTTCTTATTTCATTACTTATTCTCTTTTCATAAGGTAACACAATAATATTTCACTCTTTAGTATTATGCGAATTCATGTTCATTTCAAAATTATGTATTCTTATAAGTATCTTTATTAATTTAGGAGGCTAACAGCTTTTGATAAGTATTTCTTTCTCCTTCCTAATGTTAGAGTGTGAAAGTATATGCACTTTTTAAATCAATCCGTTTATTTTATTCCTGAAACAATGCAGGAATGGAAGTAATCAGTTTTTGAAAATAAATTTGAAATTGAAATTTTTAATTCATGTATAAATAAATTTATTGTCAAAAAAGCAGTACAAACTGCGTATGACCACGTGGAGGACAATAAACTAAATTTTACTCTCCGGAAGCAAGCAAGGGACCATCCCATCAATTCCGATGAAGGGCCCTAAGGCAGAGGCGGAATCAAAAATTTCAGCAAAAGTTCCTAGATACGATGAAAAGTTAGCTGCGAGGTATAATACTAATAAAATGTCAATATGTTTGTAATTTAACGCAAAAAATCTACATGTAAAAATTATTATCGAACTATAGATTATTCTGAGTATAGTGTTTAAAAATCATAAGAGTTGAAATAACACTAAATTCACGATTTATTGTGACAATAAACACGACCCTAGACAAAGCCTAGAGAACCTGTTTAAGAAATCCGCCTCTACCCGAAGGAAAACAGGAGCAAAATCCGGGCCAGGATGGGGCTACAGAATTAATGTACACAACCGTGCCAAAGTTGAGTACACATGAAACTAAATTAATATGAATCATAAGACACAACACAATAATGCAAGAAAATAGTTTTTGAAATTGTTATAAGTTATTTAAAAAGTGCTACAGCAGTGGCGTAATAAAGTACAAGACGGATTTAACTTTTATTAAAATCAATAAATTCTTTTACAGTGTAGAAGCACTGGTGCAGTAGGTAGTTTTTAACCGCGGATTTGAAAAGATTCAATTTCATAATATCTTTCATATTCTTGGGCAGGGAATTATACAGAACGATTCCCGAATGATAAGGTCCTTTTTGACAAATAGTTGTTGATACTCTAGGCCGATGAATATTATTCCTATTCCGAGTATTGTATTCGTGAACGAGACAGTTTCGTATAAAGAAAGGGTGGCTCTTCAGTAATTCGGTCTTAACAAACACGACCGTTTCATAAATATAAATGCAGGGAAGTGTTAAGATATTTAATTCCTTGAATAAAGGTTTACAAGAGTTTCGGGGGTGAGATTTACAAATTATCCGAACTATCCTCTTCTGAATTCTGAAAGTTTGAATACTCTGACCGGAATTACCCCAGAAGGTAATGCCGTAACGTAAATGGGAGTAAACGTTTGCAAAATATACGCAACGGGAAATACGTGGACTAACTGCGTTAACTAAGATTCGGAATGCGTAACACAATTTGCTTAATTGGGAATTAAGATTGTCAATGTGACAATTCCATTTGAGGTTGTCTTGAATATGGAGACCTAAGAATTTTGTATTTGTAACAGTTTTTAATTGTGTTCCGTTTAAAGAAAGAGAAACCTGGGGTAAAGATTTTGTGATACTATTGTGAAATGACATAGACACTGTTTTGTCAGTGTTTACAATGAGACGATTTGCATGGAACCAAGTCGAAAGGTAAGACAAAACTTTTTGAGCGTTGGCATGTTTACATAGTAAATTAGTGTCATCAGCAAAAAGAAACATTTTGCAATCTGATGTGGATGATGACATGTCGTTCACATACAATAAAAAGAGTATAGGGCCGAGAATTGATCCTTGGGGTACTCCGCAAGTAAGTGNACCTTGGGGTACTGCGCAAGTAAGTGGTTTTGTTTCTGGAAGGCAACGCTGAAGTATTTTATTTTTAGTATAGAATATTTCTACCTGTTGATATCTATCTTTTAAATAAGAAGTTAGCCATTGATGTGGAAGTCCACGAATGCCTAAAGAATGCAATTTGGTAAGGAGAATTCCGTGATCGATGACATCGAATGCTTTGGATAAGTCAAGAAAAACACCCTGAGGATTTTCTCCACTGTCTAGAGATGTGGTAACATCGTTTAAGAAGGAAAATATGGCGCTTGTAGTGGAAAAGGATTTCCTAAAACCGTGTTAATCATCAGAGAGAATGTTATTTTTGATTAAAAAATCTAGAAGACGCCTACAGAACAATTTTTCTAGGATTTTTGAGAAAGTGAATAGTAGAGATATTGGTCGGTAATTTCCAAAATTAAGTTTGTTTCCTTTCTTGTGTAAAGGTTTCACTTTAGCTCTCTTAAATATATTGGGAAACACGCCTTCCGATAAAGAACTATTAAATATATTTATGAGTGTATTTAATATAGCATGGGACGAAAATTTAATAATAAATTCGGGTATATCATCTATGCTTGTTGAAAATTTGTTTTTTAATGAGCTGATGATTCTCATGACTTCACGGGAGTTACTTTCGGAAGTGAACATAGAATTGGGTGCGTGGGTGGACATAACTGGTTGACATTGATTTGAAGATATTGAGTTATTTTACCTACTTCCGAGAAGAATTAAACAAATTTGCGATGTCCTGAGGATTTGATACGATTTTGCCATCGTTTAGAAGAGAAACATTTTCTTCGCGATTTTCAGAAGTTGACGTGTAATTTTTAACAATATTCCACATGGCTTTCATCCGGTTGTTCGATTTTAGTATATGCCTGTCGTTTTCCATAACTTTAGCTGCATAGACTACTTTTCGGAGAATAGTCTTATATTTACGAAAATAATTATGGAATTCGGGTGGTTGGTTATAGCGTTTTGAAAGATAATATAAACGGCGTTTGTTTTTTGAAGAAATCCTTATCCCTTGGGTGATCCATCTATAGCACTTATTTGTGTAAGAACAAGAGTGTTATTCCTAAGTTGAATGAATTTGAAGTACGTTCCTTCTCAGTATATGATAACCTAATGAAGTTGTAGGTTCTTTTTCAATCGATTTTCACGGGAACCTCGAATTAACCGGGGAAACGGGTAGCCGGGTAGGGTAACCTGTTAAGATGGGTTCTACTGTAATTGAAGTTTGTGTACTTGAGAAGAGAGTTTAAGAAATTTGTTCGTTCGGTTGATTCTCATTGCACAACATTTTGTTCTTTATTGTCTTCTCTTTTTGGCTTCTCCTTCTTTCCTTTGGAAACGTTTCCATTCGCGTCGTCTCGTGAAATGAATATTCAACGCGTGATGAATGACGGAAAGTTTTCCCTTCCGAGGAGGAAAATGCTATTTCTCTGGAATCTTTTAGAAGAATTGGTGGAGAGCATCGGGTATATTTGTTATTATTTTTACATTGAATAATTTTAAACATTTTTGTTATTAAAAGAGATTATTTTCTTATTTTAATTTACTTATTAGTTTAAGGAATAAATTTGTTATTCTAGATTATTATTTTTAAATTGTTTTTTCTTTCAATTTTTTATTTGTTTTTGGAATTAAATTCGGTTTGAAGAGGCTAACTAAGCGAGGGAAAATATTTATCTCTAATTCTTCTATCCTAACCTGACCGACCACTGTAAGGGTGGTGAGAAGGAGGTGGCTTTCAAAATTTTTATACAAATGTACCACCGACGACTACTAAAACGAAATAAAATGCTTTATGTCGCGGAAAATATATTTTTAAAAGCGGCGTGAAATGTTTAAAGGGATTTTGCTTCGGGGGGGGGGGGGGGTTTCTCCTAGATCACCTTCAACGATGGAACACAGTGTAAAGCAGTGAAGGAACTTCTGAAACACACTCCTTCCAAAGCGGCGATGGGGTCCGGGTTGTCTTCTGATACTAGTGTTTTTTTTTTAATTTTAATATGAGCACTTCAGTTAGAGTGCTCATTATCAAGTCTCTCTCAGAAAGCGCGATGCATTTGCTTCCTTTTCGCGAAATTCTCTCCCCTCTGAGTCACAGTCTAAAGGTGTCTCAGTGCGAAAGTGCACTTGTCGAAAGCCCCACATGTCGCGATGGGGAGAAGATGAAGAAAGTGCCTCGTATGTATCTTAAGGCTACATTTTATTTTTATTATTATTATTAATAGAATTATTTTTGCGCACCAGGACATTTTTTTCTTGTTTTTTTTTCATGCCACCAATGTTGAGAATGTAATAATTAGGTAGAACTGTTTTGTTTTATTTTTAAATATTTATGAATTCGTATCAAAAGAAATTAATATTTGCGTCACGATCCCTGTCCGCTTATCTTGTGTCAAGTGTCATTTGTGTTGTAGCGCATAAATATTTGCCGTTTCATCTCTTTAAGGTACATCAACCCGTTTTACAATAACCTGAGACAGTACTAACTGACTGTGGCGCATTTTAAAAATCTTAGTCGACAGTTCGAAACGTGCTCATAATTGCTGAGTAAGATTACTCCTTGCATCTCGAAAGCAATGATGGAGGTTGACAGCGATGGAGCAGCATTTCATGGTGGACTGAGCACCAGGTTTTATGTCGGTGTGTATTCGAGGAGAGCGTTGCGACCTCGGGCCTAACACGCAGTGGTACTCCACTCCACTCCACTCCACTGTCGTTATCTTCCTCCAATGCCAAGGTCGCGTCTTACATCCACGGAAATAATTGTGTTTATGCTGTGTGCACAATTGCGTTGAATCATGCAGAACCACTAACATTAGTAGTAGTTATGATTTGTCGATTTCCTTTGTGTTTACTGACTTTCGCCCGCGCAGAAGATTTTAAATACTTTCTTCATAAGTTTCATCTATTTTCTGCGTGATTCGAAATTCTAAAAGGGGGGGGCGACTTAATAGACTAAAATATATTTATTTTATTGAGTTATTTCTTTTTTGTTGTTAATTTTTTGTGATATTTCAAGACTAAGAATAAAAACTAAACAATAAGAAATTTCACTGAATACAAACATTGCTTGAAATCTTTTAAATATATAAATTATGCATTAAAGTCATAAACTCTTTTACAAAAAAAGACACATTTCTATGGATAGGTAAAGATATATTTTTAAATTAAGATATCCCAAGTAAATTGTCTAATCCTTTTCTTTCGAGATCTCTCGCACTTTTTGTTTGGCAAACTATGAAATGAAATATCTACGTCTTTATATTTACAACAATCTCGGTATTATTTTGAATGTTGAAATTATGTTTCTGATGTGTACTTCGATGATTCAGGGTTCGGTCACATTCAGTGTTCAAAAATAAAACTCAACGATTCGAATGTAGTAAAAAAAATTTCATCAAGACTTTCAACTATAAATTAATAATTGTTTTTAGGATCGAGAACACACGTTTCATCATATTTTTTCTTAAAATTATGTGAACATATTTTTTTAATTTTGTTGAGTTTGTTATGAGCGGTTAAACTCGAACGTAAGGGAAACTGAATGAATACTCAGTCGTTAGATTAAACGTAAGGATCAACGACACATGTTCATTTTGTGAAAATCAAAGAAAAATTTATTAACAAGATTCCTGTTGTTTACAACATAGTGAACAACAAATTACAGACTTAATGCTACAGAAACAGAATAGAATTGCAAGAATGATGTGGCATGTGATCTTTACCCCAACATCTTATTACGAGTATAAAGAAAATCATTTAAATTAATCTACACAAACAGAATTTACTTATCTTACTCGCAAGATTGATATACAAATTGGTGGCATGTTCTTTTTACCATCAATTTATATTTATACAACAAACATGAATATACTAAATTTTACATAAGCAGAATTACTTGACTTGAGTAAATTGCAAATTTTGATATTTGAATGAACGACTTTATATAGGGCGAATCCGTAGCTCGCGAGGCAATCGCCTCTCATTGGCTTTTGTTCCTTCGAGTGTCTTGTGGCGATATCTCTTTACTCCGTGGACAATTTTCTATGTTCGTTGGAGGTTTGGAGTCTTTGTCCTTTTGGGCCGTCCTGCAAAATTCTTCTCGATCATTCTAGTCGCGAGCTGTGCTGTATTTAGAGGTTCCTTGTGACAATGTCAGACGATGTAAACTCGTGTTTTCTTAACATCTCTTCTGCATCTTTTTCTTTCTTTACACAGAACAACAAACCACCTTCAAACCATCTGATTCTTTTACTCACACACTGGATTCATCAGCATCTGAATTATAGTCACAATTGTTTTGTGATTTCATATTTAGTCGTGGCGGCATCGGATTATTGATTTCGACTCAATATGGATTCCTTTGCGCCCTATAAATTGTACTCATCATGACTACCTGAATCATGACAACGCGTCTGGTGTAATGGCTTTCACTCAGGTATCGAAAACAATTCCTTTGATTTTGCCATTCCACGGTTTATTACGTGGCAAGGCTCGGACGATCTGTGGCCCGCTCTTCCAGACACACGTCTGTACACAATACAAAGAATAATAAACTGGAAACAATACATTTAATTTTGTTCAATTAAAATTACACAAATCAAATAATTTAAATTACATATATGAGGTAAATATATGAAAACTTAAATTAAAATTTTGATTACAAGTACAAAAAAATAAACATTTTAATACAGTTACAAACAGAACAACGCTAATATTTTACTTCCACAACTAATAAAGCTGTTTAATCATTTGCATAAAAGGTTTTTCATGAAAAACGGATATACTTTTTTAAAATTCAAGACTAAGTAGATTAGAAGTAATAAAAGTGAAAACAATAATCTGTAGAAAATTGCGTAACAAAAAAATATTTCCGTGTGTGTGTCGGGGGTGGGGGGTGGGGGTGGGGGTGGGCGCAGCAGTTCGCCTTGACAGCGAGCGAGCGACCGACCTTGTGGTTTGGAGACGCGCTCCGCATTGTGGAGGAGGAGGAGGCTACGCCCTGGCCTTGGGGCACGTCGCCAATGCACAATACTACTACAGCAACAACATTCAGCGGGTGGGCTCTACTCTGCTGCTTCCTGTTCATCTTATATACTCGTTATCGGAATTAGCTAAAAGCGATCGCGCGCTCTAACAACTGTGTGTTACAATTACAAAAAAGCACAAGGAACGAAGAAGAAGAAGAAGATGAGCGAACGGAGTTAAAAAACCTCTCGAGTGAGGGAGGGAGGGAGGGAGGGGTATGTTGGAGATATGCCTCCTCCCTCTCATTCGCATCACGGGGCTTCTTCTTCTATTTGTTCAGGTTGGAGAAGGAATTGTATATTGATGAGAAGCAGAGGCGGATCTGTGGGTTGCACCTGAACTCGTAACAGATACAATTGAGGTTGATAAGTGCCATACTTTGTAAAAACGTTACCAGATTAATAATTGTTATTAGTTAATATTA
>NNCF01126166.1:136745-182297 GCA_002313205.1 Laupala kohalensis
TTTTAAACAAAAATGCTCTCTGTTTGCTCTCTCTCTCCCCCCCCCCCACCCCTTGGTTAAGGACTAGATCCGCCACTGATGAGAAGTAGAAGCAAGAGACAACTCATCCATCCATGTTACAGTGTCGTTTCTGATACACAAATGCTGAAGGCGAAATCGTGTCTGTCTACCTGTTCGTTACTTCGTCACGACTTAACCACGGAACCGATCGAGATGAAATTTGACAACGATATAGTTAAGATGCCGAGGATGAACGTAGGTTAAGTTTTACTTTCAAAAATGCGTTGAAAAGAAAGATACAAAATGTCGATGAATGAGGAAAAAAAAGACATATTCGTTTACGCCCCCTAAACGGTTAGAGATAGATGACAGCTATGAAAGGCAATGTTGTTCACCTCAAAGAGTTGTACAAAAAAGTCCGCGACAGCATTTGTCTATCTACGAAGGTTTCCCTACATCATTGAAGAAGAAAAAACGTTATTAAAAATAGGAGTGTTGGAATACGTAAATTTAAGAGAATAATAAAGAATCATTCTTTATCAAATTTAATTTTTTGTTTGTGTGGAGCATTTAACAGAGACTAAAAACATCTTTATAGATTGTAAAAGCGGTTTAATGAGGTGGTGCAGTCGCAATGGCGCCGTCGCGTCTCGCTTCGGAAGCGAGTGGGTCTGTTGCTCTCGAAAGCAAAAAAATTCCTGGCAACGCGACGTTTTGTTTATAAATCTAACTATTGAAGTAACTCTAAATTCCAACTAATGAATTATTCCAATTAGTCCGTAAATCCCATAATCAAAAAATACGTTGACAAATGTTAATTCCGAAAGTTTTTTATCAGGATGACTGTGCAGAAACACTCAACGACAGAGAATACATATTTGGCTGAACGGGTCACACTACGTTGTGGCGTTCAACATACTCGATACCAACACCACCACCCCCACCACCGTGTCTCTCCTGAGCGAATGAAAAAATAATACTTATTTATTATTTGCTGTACGAAGTGAAATTTTCAAATTATTTCGATTTCATTGTCACAGGGTCTTCCTAGTTTGCAATTTACATCAAATAGAATATGAAAGGATTTGTTTAGGTTGCTAGGTTTTTGATTTCATAAATATTTCTTCGAAAGCTTTAAACAAGCGCGTTACGTATTGAATAGTTGCGAAGAAACAAGCAACTCTTCTTTATCCTTTCGAAAAGTCGAAAATGGCAAAAATCAAAAATGCTCGCTTCACACGGGGAGACGGGAGACGCGCCAGTCGAGTGCTTTGCCCCAGCGAGACACACACACACACACACACACACGGCGCGGACGCGTGTAAATTCTAAACTCTTCGTCGATTTGCATTTAATTTCACGACGATTTATTTTCCCACTTTTTTCATAATTTAGATTCACCTTTGTATAGAGAGAGAGGAAAAAAGGCTGTCGCGGACTATTCTGGATGAACAAAGTTGCCCCCTATCTCTAGGCGTGTAGGCAGCGTAAGCAAATAAATGCCCCCGACCTGATCGCCTACTCATATTTACCAAAGGGTTGTCAGAGAACGACAAACAGGTTTGCAGAGCGACAGACAGACAGACAGACAGACATGAAAGTGACTTCGCTTTCTAACGGGTGTTTTCCTTTTTGAATGTTGTGAACAGAGAGCAGCAGAACGTGCAGCTGCCTCCGTTCGGGCGCTACGCCACCGGCATCTTCTACTTGGACAAGCAGCACCATCGCGACAGCGAAGCGGCGTTTCAGCGCCTGGCGACGGAGAGCGGCCTGCGCGTCTTGTGTTGGCGCACGGTGCCCACGGACGGCGCAGGCATCGGCGACGTGGCGCGCAACAGCGAACCCTTCATGCGCCAAGTGTTCGTCACCGGCGACCAATCCGACGACGAGTTGCGGCGGCAGGTCAGACGATACAACTTTCACTTTATTCGCCGACAACGATACGATTGCGTGCATGTGCTTTCTTCCCCTTCCCTTACACGAAGTGGCGGGTCACTGGGGGGAGTCTATAGCTCCCTTAACCCCCCTCCCCCCATGGGTGGGAATGGGTCTGGGTGGAAATAGTGTTTAGTTGTGGAAGGCGCACGGACGGTGTGGTGGTTAACACCCCGGCGATCATAGCAGAGGTCCCTGGTTCGATTCCCATCTGATCGAAAGTGTCGATTTGCGTTCCTACAGAGGTAAACAAAGTTACTCGTGTTGAGGACTGGCGTAGTTACATCTCATACTCACCACATGCTAGTTACTTATACTAATATTGGGGAACGAGAATGATCGAAATTAGAATTTAAATAAGAAGAATAAATATTGTAATCGTTGTAATAATTAAAAACACTTTTGGCTAGATAAAACATGTATAATTTAATTATAAATCTTTATATTTCAAATATTCTTGTTCCCATTGCATAATGCTCTTACTCTTTTCTAAAAGCCCTGAAAATTTCAAGTTGTTTCGTTCTGTGATTGTCAAGGAAATAATAAGTGTATACTAAAAAATGTAGTGTTGATAAAAATGCCATTGAAATTTATTTTACAGTAGTTAGTTAGATTTTATTTATACATCAAACCCCTTTGAAACGTCAGATTTTCACATTATTTTGTGGAAGTACATTCTTTTCAATTTTCAGTCAAAGCACTGCCCCCCCCCCGCTTTAAAGTAGTATAAGTGACCTGACGATTTTATTTGAAATGAAGGAACAAACTGGTGTCTCTGAACTCGTCTTACAGAACTTGGAACTTGGGGGGAATTATTTTAATCAAACAATTTTGAAGTAGTACGGGTTCTTATGGATAAAGCCTCTGCCTCTGCTGGGACGGTTTCAAAATAAATTTCCGTGTAAATTCTTATGGAATCGATTTAAAAAATTACCACACTTGTTTGATAAGGAAAAACAACTGTATGAAGGACAATTAAAGAGAGATAATCAAGAGAAATTCGCGAAACTAGAACACTCGAGTCAAGCGACTGTTCTTGTAATACACTAACTTAATGATTCACACTATTGTTCGTGAATTACTAGTTTAAGTACTATTTTTAATATAATATAGATAACATTATTGAAATATTGTTAATGTTGAATGTGTGTCTATGGAACCCACAAAACGCTCATGTCTTATATTCTGGTCACAGGATTATGATAAGCAACAAAATCTATTGCTTGAGATAGAGATACATATACTCAAAGTCACTTCGATACTTGGCCTAAAATTATTCAATATGGCTGCCTTAAACGAATTGCCAACCTCTACGAAACAAGTCCTTGAAACTCACTCGCGAAAACGTCAAGGAAAGCGTGGTAGGAAAATTTCAGGAAAAGCGAGGTCACAAAGAATTTAAGTAACTGATCCAAATGAATATTAATAGTAGTCACAAAAGCGACTATTCGCTGTGAAGAAATTTGAGTTAATAACACAACAAACAAAGACACACAGTAATTAATATTCGTTCCACACTTTGCTCGATGCAGAAAGAACTCAAGAACAGCGCCACAAGAGCAAATGAATTGAATCGGTGTCCGAGGTTGGCTTTGAATACAATTTCGAATGTCTTGCCAACAGAACGCGAGATACTCTTATCATTACTCTTATGGACGATGGCGAAGTAAAAGCGTTGGTTACATTGAGTACAGGTTCTATACCAACATCAAGCCAGTGCGACTGGCAATAAATAAATAAATATATAAATAATTTACGGTCAAGAGAGCAGCTGTTACAAACTGCGTATGACAACAGTGAGGACAATAAAGTAATTTACTGCCACTAATACAAAATAAACTACTTAACACAGCGCATTTCCATTCAAGTTCTTTTTTTCTTAAGTTGAATTTATCGAAGCAAAGTATGGTGACTTTTACTATAATCCGTTAGATAAAGCTTTGAACAGATTGCGGTCGCAGATTAGCAATAGATTGAGACGCAAACTGTAACAGGAATTTGGTTGAGTGTTTTATCGTAAACCTGATGGTGATTTCACACGGACTTATCTAAGATTTTGCTGTTGACTCAACGGTTGAATGGCTTCATATGGTATTTCCACGTTACGCTTCCTACTGGGAGACTTTTGCTCTATTGAATGCTCTTGGCTCTCTTGGCTCCGGAGGAGTTCTTCAACTCGACACTTCCTCATGGTCATAAAGTCGGGTATGGGATTAAAATTTTTGGGTACCATTAAACTCGACACTTTGTACCTGTCCTAATAGCTTGCCCCCCCCCCTCCCGGCACACCCTCATGCTAACTGACGGACCTGCCGCCAATGAATTTGGTGAACTGGAGAGAGATTTAAAGTGCTATTAATTGACAAGTTTTATTTTTATTCCTATTTTCTTTTTCATATTTTAATTCCAATGAATTAAATGAACCCAAACACGGCGTATTTATGTCATTCCTGGGTTTTAAGCTTCTGTTTTTACTCATTTTTTTAGTTCAAAAAAAGTATTGTAATCGTGGAAAACATTAGGTCGCGAAATATTGACGGAAATATCCGTTTTGGGAGTCCCTGATTCCGAGAAAAAGGTACGTAATTTCCACTTGTAATTTTCTCGATGCTTTTATAAAACATATTATTGATAGGAAAATAATATTTTTTTATCGTACTACAGTAAATGCATGTGTTCTTGATAATGCCCCAGTACTCGGCACATCGGGCTTTAAAACCACATAATTAGACTTCGGGAAACTTTTTGGCACCGGTTTCAATTTTGACACAATATTTTATTCTTTCTAAGTGAAGCGAAGTGCGTTTTATACAGTTTATGGCAGGAATGAAGGAGGTAACAGCTAAGAAAGCTTAGATGTAACTTCAATTTTGTATTCTCATTGTTGCATCTATTGTTGAATTTTTGTTGTTACGATCGTGTGTTCACTACAAGAGCAAAATACGCTTTTTCACATGTTTTCTGCGAGAAATTGATTATATAATTATAATATAAAAACAAAATTGTGATATATACGAACACAAGAAATTGTTTCAAAAATTTCTACGCCACTTATGCTTGGAAGCTTTGAATTCTAGGATTCTCAAGCAGTTGTCAATGATTAATAGATTTAAGTTTCCAAATTCAGTCACTGTTGGTTTTTGAAAGAGAAAAAATCGTAGTGTGTTGCAAGTATTTTGAATAAAATATGTAAAAGAGGTTTCTCTAATATTATAAAGAATTCATTCATGTTGAAATAAACAATTGTTAAGAATAAATAATATAGTCACCACTTCGAGGTAATTTTTTAGCAACCGCTCGATAATTTTAATTAAAAAATTAACAGGGAAACAAGGAGGGTGGGGAAAAAACGAAACTGCAGGCTCTGTACTCCTAATATGGTCTTTAACTGTTTTAATTTTCCACAACTATAAAAATTAATATAGCTTATTATTAAATAATAATAATAATAATAATTTGCTCCAAAGTTAAAATTCATGAAAACTGAAAAATGTTCAAAATTTACTGTTTTCTTTTTGTCTATATCTGGTACTTTCGGAAATTTTGGGTTCATCATTAGCATTTGACCCTATGCAACATATCAAATATCACAACTAACCTATTTGATGCAAGGAAAAATGTACATATTAACTAAACATCTATTTGTACTAAACTTCCACGTACAGGAGAGGAAAAACAGATTGTCAAAAAATATCCTGGAAAACACATTTTCTAGATGTATTTCATTTTCGTGTAGGGTCATTTTTTTCAAACGTTTCTCAAATTATAAGCATGAAACGGAAAAATAACTTTTTTGTAGTTTTTGTCAATTTCATCGCGCTCCTGAGCCTTTTCCGTTCGTCAGGCGACAAAACAAAAAATAAAGATAATTTGTAGGATATTTAGTGTATACATTATTTCGGTACTTGACTGTGTTGTTCTAAAAATGCGTTGTTTTCATGTTGTATGCGAAAAATGAAAATATACGGACAGTGAAAAACTTTATCGATTAGATTCTTTTCGTCGCCTAATTACTTGAACTAGCAGCAAAATGTGCATTTGATTCCCGCAAGGTTGTGTTTAGTATCATTTTTCGCATAGATTTCAATTATTCGGGAACAACAACACAATTTTTATAAATAAAAAAAATTATTTGCTATGACTCATTACTGACATGGCTGCCCACCCACCGGTCGGTCCCAGTGACTGGCGATTCACGCGACGGGCACTGGTAGAACCGCGTAATCGAGTTTAATTGTGAAATTATTCTTTTATGTACACACGCCCCGCCCCTTGACTCTCCCCTTCGAAGCGACTCCCCTTTGTGTATCGCTATCTCTTCGGATCTGAATCGCTTCGAAAGGTGACTGACTCTCCGGATAAGGTTCATTTGAGTTTATTAACAGTTGCATGAAGCGGTTGATAAGAGATTCAGGAAGAAGATAAATTTTGCGTGGTTTGGGGAGGGGAACGAACGGGTGCCTAGACTGTGTGTAACGTTGATGAAATAGAACTAGAGATATTATTATTATTAATACTCGATAAGGACCAATGAACGACACCCGCCATTTGTTTCATATTCAAAATTGTGAGAGAAAAACTTTTACATTTTAAGTTTTGTACATTGAAACGTGTTACGAGATGGGAGAGCACTGTTTTACACGAAGGAAAAATGTCAATTATATATTTACGAAAATGATGTCTAGCGTGAGAACTTTCTAAGGAAACTACATATTATACATTTATCTCGAATAAAGAAGCGTACTAAAATTATTAATTTGTAATTTAATGTTAAATGAATTACTTACAAATGCACACAAAAGTAAATAAAAATTCTAGAATTGATTTAAAACTCTACTCAGAGCTCAAAATGGAATCCTAATCTCGTAGTCTTGAGCATGAGGAAATGGAAACCTGTTGCTTTTGTACACAACACTCCGCCTACGAGAAACCCGAGGGAAATCTTAACGGTAATTATGTAATACTTTGTTTCTGAGAAAAAATAGTCGCAAGACATGAAAACTAAAATACGAAGAAAGATCGGATGCGATAGTTTGATGACGGAGCGAAGGAAGGATACAAGAACGCAATATATATGATAAGGGAGGGAGCACAACCCAATACTTTATCCAAACTCCGATAAATCGATGACGATGTAATTGATGGAGTCCATGTTGATTTTCTATAATGAGAGGAATTATAAAAAAATAAAGTTTTAAATGATTTATCATGTGATGAGTCTCTGCAGCTGCAGAGGATCCTAAATGAATTTTTGTATCGTGTTCCTTTTGAATTATCTGAAAAGCGAAAAGTTTTGAGGGAGGTGCCGGCTTCTCAAAGATTTTCACTTGAAAGGTGTTTCGATTCCTCCTCCCTCATTACTCTTCTTTTGCTGCGAGGAGAATAACTCTTCATCCGCCCTCTCACCTCATCCCCGTCACACTTCTCAATTTCCAGCCATTTCTTATCGTCGTGGAGTCCTTTCGAAAGCTCTGGGAAGGAGGAACAAAATGGGAAGTTGTGTCTTCTGTCCGTCTGACTGGGAATAGTGCGAGTTGGAATGTCACTCCCTCTTTCCGTGTGGGTTTCGCTTCGTGCTCACACGCTCTGTGCAACAGGTGAGGAACGCCGAACGGATCCATGATCTGTGACGTCATAAGAACATCCCCCTTCCCCATCCCCCTCACCCCGCACGTCACAGGAACACGAGAGACAGAGGATTAGGAATAAAAACGATTCCGTTTAGTTAGGTCCGGTACGGAATAAGACGTAAGCAACATATGAAGGAATGTGGAAACATTTTCACTGTCACACTTTTGAGTCAGAAAGAAATCAAGTAAAGAAAAGTACGACGTTTCTTTCCACTTGTGGTTTAAGTTTTCGTCAGATGTGAACAAATTGTAACAAGAGACAGGAATAGGAAACAGTAGGATTTAAGAGTTGTAAAGCGGAAGAATGTGATCTGTTCTCTTCGTACAATTGTTACTCTTAAATTCATCCAGTCTCGGGAGTCTGCAGAAGGAACGAGGCGGCCTTCGACAGAAAGATCTGCGAAGCGTAAAGCCGTAAAAGCGTAAAAGCGTAAATCGAGTGAGTGGCTGGGGAAGAGACTGCACTTCAATGGAAGAAGGTGGTCGCCCGAGGAAATGAACCTGTGCAACTTTTGAATGCTCTTACGGTGTCCGTGTGTGTGATCACCTCCCGCATCGAATTTCACAACACTTCGCTACAGGATGCAAACTTTTTGCTCAGACGGATTACTTGCACAGGCACAACTTGGTGGCAAAATCATTTATCGAAAAATTGCACTTAAATACAAACTCACTCCAGATGAATACAAACCCATATTACAAGTATCAACCGGAGACACTGTTAGAGAACAAAACGCGTAAATTATATTTTGATCGAGCCATCTTCGCTGACAAATCCATCCACCACAACCGTCCAGATATAACGTTCATTGACCAAAATAGTAAGACCACATTCCTCATAGACATCGCAGTGCCAAACACAAATGACCTACAGAAGACAATTGCTGAGAAAGTTTCAAAATACATCCCCCCTCTCTCGGGAAGTTCGTAGAATCGGGAAGATGAAACAAGTCCATCTAGTCCCAATAGTAATCTCTGCAACAGGAGTAATTCCTGAAACTATACATTACAGTTTAAAAACATTAAATTTACCCAAACACATTTACATATCTCTGTAAAAAGCCATTATTATTGCAACATCCCCTGTATTTAGAAAGTTTCTATCTCTAGAAAATTGAAAGTGAAATGGACACTAGGTCTCTAGGCCCGTGCCATTTTATCAATTAGCGTGTGCTGAAAAAGCAAAATTCAACTACAATAATAACAATAATAACAAAGCCAAAGAACTGTGCTGCCAACAACTCAACGAATCTTCTTGGTCAATTTACCGAAAGGATTACCGCTGAAGATATTAATGGAGTCTCATTTTCATGGCTAAGAAATGGTAATCTGAAAGGAGAAACGGTAGCTCTGGTTACTGCTATTCACGTCCAATGTATAAAGGCCAGGAACTTCGAAAAAATGATATTACATAAGGACACAGATGGCCTATGCCGACTATGTAGAGAGAAGCAAGAAACAATCGACCATCTAGTTCCAGGATAAGAATGAGTATTTGGTGAGTTTGTTCACATTGGCACAAATGTAAAGTTTTCGGGTTTACTGTGAAAGATAACTGAAATGAACACGAACCAAGTTCTAAGAACTCCAATAAGGAAACCACAATCCTATGGGACCAACCAATAAATACCGACATAAATACAATCAATGCAAATAGGTCTGACATTGTTCTGAAGGATAAGGAGAGTAAGGAATGTCTTCTTATTGATGTTTCTGTTCCCAACGACATGAATGTTGTGAGCAAAGAGGAAGAAAAACTGTTCAAATATAAAGCCATGGCTATTGAAAATGCCAAAGAATGTGGGAAATGAAGACAAAAGTCTGCCCTATTGTTATCGGAGCCACAGGAATAGTGAGCAAATATATAGAAGACAGTCTTGAGAAAATTCCTACAAAGACGTATCTTGGAGGTCCAAAGAATAGCTATTCTGGGGACGGCTTATATAATTCGGAAAGTGTGTACCTAAAAAGTTCCCAAGGGGAGACTTCACAGCCTAAAAGGGAAGTGGAACTTCCTTCCTTTGGGCGCGTATAGAAATTCGTCACTGTAACATCAGGACCAGTTCAGTCTATCGATTTGTGATATATTAACATTTTCACGTATTTTGCTAGCCGGACATTCCTAAGAAGATTACGGGTCGGGCCAGGCGCCGCCAAATAAGGAAAAGTGACCACCACTAAGCCTTTCCATTCATTGTTTCTGGGACCATCCCCTTGCTTTTCCGGGAAGGAGCAATGCGCTCGGGAGGGTGAGAGCAGTGCTGGTCTTTCCTTTTGTCTTGTAATACTTCCGTCAGAGGGACTTTTGTTCCCCGTGTGTACGACGCGAAGCTGGAAAAATCCCCAAAGAAAGAATGTTATAAATTGAATACTCCACCGGATGCTGAAATAATGGCCATCCCGAGAAGGACGCCGTCATATCGGTAAAGACACAGTGTTCTCAGAAGCTGAGGGGTGACCAAGATGATTTGGAGTGCTCATTGCGGTAGCGAAGGCGTGGTCACATGACCTCCGCTTCCGTATATATTGGGAGGATTGAAGAGCCTCGGGGACTCGGGAGTGTCAACTGCGCCCGCAGGTTACTGAGATGTAACCTGGCTAGTATTGGTCGTCAGACCGCTTAAGAATTGCTGCAGTAATTCAATTACATTGCTATTAGGGACGAATGACGTGATGTTGTGTAACAGTAACAGCTATGCTGAGAAATGAGTCTAACCCAATAATAATAATAATAATAATAATAATAATAATAATAATAATAATAATGACTTGCAGCGAGAAAATTAAAAAAAAAGATGAAGATTTGAAAACAATGGAAAATGAAGTGTGTTTATATAATCCTGTCCACCACTGGAGTCATCCCTCGGAGTCTGTATCTCAGCATCTATCGGCTTCAACCCCCCAAAAAAACATATTGATGACTTGACAAAAAGCAGCCATCCTTACCATCTGTAGAATAGTAAGAAGATTTTTAAACTGTGAAATTTGCTTGAGGTGAGGATGGTTTGTGTACCCCGCACCTCATGTGAATCCAAGTACAAGTTGTTACAGAAGATTAATAATAGTGTTTTAAGTATTGTTGCTAGGGAGAAGCCTTCTTCCCCTCCATGACCTTCCTGACTTTCCCCAGAGTTGGCTGCTGCTGCTGCTGCTGCTGCTGCTGCTACTGTGACTGGTGGTACTGTGGCTCCAGTTGGATGGAAATCGATATGTTTGCACCTCTCCTCTCTCTCTCTCTCTCTCTCTCTCTCTCTGCCTGCCACGAGACCACGCCCCAGACCCCGGCTTCCCTTGTCCCGCGCTGTGTGACGCCTCCGCCGCGCATTGATTTTCCTTTTTCACTGCTGTTGCTTCTTCTTCTTTCGCTTTATTCTCAACGGTGTCAGCATACGTCATCACCTCTTCTTTTTATGTCTTGCGCTTTAACCTTTTTTTCTGCCTTACTCTTATTCTCACAAATCGTCCTCATCGTCCTTTACTCTCTCGAAACTATCTGAACTTTCGTCGATAATTGACTCTCACGCAGTAGTCTCCACCCCCCCCCACCGCTCCCCAGATCTATTATAGTGCAAAATTGAAAAAAGAAATTCAAAAATTAAATTTTTAAGAAGATATAATTTGTAAAGGGAAGTGTCTTCACCATTTTATATTTTATTTAAACTGACTATACTGGTACTTATAAAAACACTGAAAAAAATCGATGCTCAGCTACTGGTCCATCTTTGAGAACATGGAAATTTGTTCATTCGCGTTCGGCAACTTTGTGTACACGAGTAAAAATTATTAAGGAAATGGGGCTTAAATTCGTTTTGTTGACTGTTCTCAGCGCAGCGCAGTTGAATCTTGATCTCGAAGGATCTCGATCTGAGAGGGTGAAACCATCGATTCTCTTCTGAATCGCTTTCAATGAATTTGTCCATTTCCAAAAGTACTAACGAAAATTTTCGAATTTATTTATGAATATAAATCTATTGTGAAAAAGCGGTTACAAACTGTGTATGACCACGTGGTGGAAGAGAATGAACTAGTTTACTCTCCGGACGCGAGCGAGGGACGTATTCCGTGAAATGTGTGCAAAAGGCAGACGCTAAGGCAGACGCTGAGGACTCAGAACGTTTCACAAATGGAAACACTCCGCTACGTCTCCCAAATGTGTAAGTATTGTCTTCTCTTTCGATGTTTTGTATTTTTTAAAACTCAAAAATGTTCTTTTCCAATTACTTTTTATTCCGAATTTGTTATTTATAAATCGAAATTATTAAAAAAATATTTCTCTAAATTTGAGATTAATTATTACAATAGACAAGAACCTAAAGAGTGTGTATATAGAATCCGCCTCTTTATACCTGAAGATGGAAATATCCCAATATAGCCGAATACCATACAATAAATGTTGAAATCGGTTTCAGACAAACTTGAAATCCATCCCCCCCACCCCCACCCACCCACCATTTCCAAACTGAAGTCGTCCCGGTTACACCACCGATCGGAACACTGTATTCGCATCGACATTTAATCTCTCGCCAATTGTCTTAAGAGTCCATTTCTCTATCGATCGTGAGGAGGAGGGGATCGGATGAGAGAGAGAGAGAGAATAGATGGAAGTGAATGTAAAGGAAGCCCTGAGGAAAGAAGAAATCGTTTGGAAACGTTGTTTCATTAAGGGGTCTGAACGCTTGCATCTACCTCATCCACAACAAAATAGGCGATGCTTCGATTATTTTAATAAAACCTATAGAAAATCGAATTTGTAGTTGTCTTCCAGTGTCTTACAAGAATTCACGCAGGTGGAATAGCGTAAGTAATAGAAAGGGTTGTGTTACATTTGTACATTGTTAAACTCCCTCCGTTCGAAGAAAAATTTTTTAACTACTTAAATGAATAAAAGTTTAAAAGCTTTAAATTTGAGAATTTTTCAAAATTCCAGTCTAAAACCAAAGTACATAACCACGTGCGCGGGCAAGAATAAAGAAAACTTGTCTGAATAAAGGTAACTCCGTTCGATTAATTTTAAGATAACCCGTTCTACGCAGAGGGAACTGGATGTCTCTCTGTAGAATTTTACTATCTATAGTGTAAATTGGCTACTTCGATGAATAAATTTTCATCTTTAGCACTTTCTGCGGAAGTGGAAAGCTTTTGAGGCGCGGCTCGCAAGCTCTGTTTGCACCCGCGTCACGACGAGCGACGACCACGTGACCAGGACAATAGACTCATTTACTCTCCGGATAAATTTCACTTCAACATAATCCCGAGATGATAATCAAAAGTTAGCTACGTATTGCAATATATTAACAGAGCCTCCGTCGTGGCCGCGGTGTCGGCGTGATTGCTCGTCTCCAAGTCATCCCGTGACAAAATTTGTAGCTTTTCATTTCCGTGTCTCGGTGTAAAAAGTGCGCCCTCTGCGACTAACAACCGCATTTGTAGTTGCTTCAGTCTGAATGCTGCTGTTTCTCAGTGTGTCTCAACTCAGCCTTACTTTTACTTGCTCTCCTCACTTCGTGGTCCAAAGTTCACCGAAACGAGAATACAAACAATATATTAAAAATACCAAAACGTTGTATTTAATAAAACACACGAAATATAGTTCACAAGTACTTTCTATTATTATCGAACTATAGGTTATTCGGAAAATATCGTTTATAAATCGTATCTATTAAAATAACTCTCAATTCCAGTAGATGAATTATCGCAATAGACCCTACGCGAGAGCCTAGAGAGCCTGCATATAAAATACCCTATTACCCTACGTATATAAAAACCCGAGCCTGGATCAAAAGACGAATATGTTTGTATTTTATAATAATTATTTTTTCTGAGATTGAAATTTTTATTGCGCGTTTTTAAGCATTTCCAATGTGTAAAAATATGAATAGAAATATTTGAACTTAGCGAATTATTTATTTTTGAACAAATAAAAGGAATTTAATGTCGTGTTCGCAAATAAAATTAAAAGTTGGGAACTTTTTTCGTGCGAAAAGACGAATTCTGTGCGTGGCAGCAGTCAGTCCTTTGGTTGTGTTGGTTTCTCCTTGAGGTTGTTTTCGCTCCGGTGGCGAGCGGAGGAGAGTGGCTATCGATCTCCCTCCCACCCACCCACCCACCCACCGCATNGCGTCGCAGCGTGTGTTTTGTGTGCGACGAGTCATCTGCTCCATTGTTGCTATTGAAGCGATAGGAGGAGAAGGCAGCGTTGGCTCATCTCCACCGTAATGGAGGGGAGAGAGTTTTTGTTTAAAACTTATGATTTTACAACAAATTTTATAAAATCTTTAAATAAGTGCGTTTAGTAAATAATTAACAATGTAGTATTATTAATAACCATAACAATTATTTATTAAAATCATTAACATGGTATATTAATTTTAATTATGGTAACTTTAAGAAATGACAATTATTAATCTGGTAACATTTTTACGAAGTATGACATTAATCGACTTCAATTTTATCTGTCAAGAGTTTTCAGGTCCAATGTTGCTAGTAGGTGGGTTTACTGACAACTTGGCCCACGTGGAAGTGTTAGTATGAGTAGTTAGTAACATGAACTGGGACATTAATTTCAAAAGCTACAAATTCTTTATCATTCTGCAAACAGCACCAACGAAATAACTATGAGTTCCTGGATCTTAAATTCGCGAACCACTGAGTGACGTTTTACAAAAGAGAAATACGTTAGCCAAATAATGGCCACAGAAATCAAATGTTTAAAAACACGCGTGCTTTTCAGTTATTAGAAAAATATAAATCCGGTGTCTTCAAGTATTTATTCAATGGATGCAACATAATTTAAAGAGATTATTGTTACGTCGAAGACGTGGACATTGTAACTCGTCGATTAAACCGGAAATGTTTTTAATTTGTAAATATGAGATCACTTTCTCAAATATGATTTTTCTGTGCATCGTCGGTGATTTCATCGAATGTCTTTTGGTTGAATTTAAATCTACATCGTCGTAACAGTTTTTTTAAACTATAAGTTGATTTGTTCGTATTATTCTTAGAATGTAACCATTGTCTTACTATAATTGGTTTTTTTTTCATCATTTATTTATTTATTTCCGTGTTTTTCTGTCGATTCTACTCGAAATAGTGCTCTCTCATTACCATAAATCATGTGACAACTTGATCGCATCTTTTATTGCGTCTTTCTTATTCGAATATATGAAAGATGGTGCGTAGAAACCTTTCGACGTGAAACGGTTGACACTTAATTTTAGGGTGGAAATCACATAAATATTTTTTGTGTAGTTTTTTTGGGTCTATTATAGCGATTTGTTGGAATTTCTTAATTATTTCACTTGTTTGTATTTATTCGGTAGTTTTCATGTCTCTGCCAGGTAAGTTTTGTCTGTCAGATCGTCAATTCGTAACATTAATATTTACCTTAATCATTATATAGTGCATGATTTAAAAATAATGAGATTTCATCGACTGGCATTCGAGTGTACATCCCACGCACGCCAACATGTAATCAAATAAAATCTGCTAGTAAGTCCACTCATTAATTCCAATAATATGGTTCCAGTTTATTGTATATTTTCCTCGGTTTGCTTATTTTCGACTGGCAGATGGGAAAGTGGTTTGGATTGTTTGTTTTACGTTATTATGAGAGCGATTAATTAGTCAGAATACGTCTGATGCGTTTGACTTCTTATTATGTGGAAGAACATCTCTTTCTGGGCTCTCGCCGCCTCCTCCTTCGTGGTAAGTTCCAAAGTCAGGTCAGGTAATAAGTTAGTCTGCACATAAAACAATCTCTGTTTCTGAATTAAAATACAAAATTTTCCCAAGAAGTCTCTACTCTTTGGGAGAGGCGTTTAGCCAAAGATATAAAGATAGAAATATTTGACGCCGATTCTTCTTAATTTTGGGTTTTTGTTCTCCAAAGATGTCTCCTGAAATATTGTTCACAAATGTTGATGGTTGGTGTGTGTTGTTCTTAAATATGTTTATTGCTTTCGTTTCTCTATCAACGGTTTCTTTTCTTCGAAAGCAATCTACTATTTGATTTCACATTTATCGTCTTTGAGGGCTGTTGCCTTTTGTTATTACGCGTTCCTGTACTTTCCTTCCCATCTTTTGAAAGAATAACTCTTGTAAATCGAGAGAGACAGTTATAGTTTCGTTTTAATTTTTACCATTTTGAAAGTGAATTACTTGGTATATGATATTCCTAGATCGTCATCTGTGAGAAAATCGACTCTCTCTATAGCTTCCTGTTGATCACTAATGCACAACTGCCCAAGTCAGACCCCGCACTGCATGGAAAGTGCAAATTTATCTTCTATGATTTTTTTTTGTGGGGCTTTACGGCTCATTGGTCATTACGGGCATCAAAGGTCATTGGAGCCCGAAAAACTTGTACAGGTAGGGAAAAAGCAGTTACGCACTAGGGAGAGCCATCATGACTCTCCCCGCGTGTGGGACTCGTCGAATGATTCAACCCTACCCACTAAAAACCCTCCTGATCTACAAAACACCAAAACATATCTCACAACATACATCAAAACATCAAATGGAGGGGGGACAAAAAATGAGAGGGATGAGGAAAATGAAGATTAATAGCGTCGGGATCGAAAAGAACAAGAGGTGACCAAGGGAGGTCAGAAAAAAAAAGGAAGGAGCATGGCACAAGTAAGTTGAAATATTGCCATACTCAGCTCGGGGCCCCGTGTTCGCCAAACACGTACTTACAAGATGTAAGTCCCCTGGGGGGTGATGATGTTTGGTGATGGTGTGGTGTTGACATATATTGTATATTATACTAGCTGACCCGAGAGACGTTGCCTTGTCCAAACGTCAATAAATGTTTTTGGGATCGTTTTGTGAATATGCGAGAAGCTATTTTGAATGTGTAAACAAAGTAAAAGTGAAAACAAACTTTTTTGTGACTGATCATTGTATCTATTGACGATTGTGGCCATGGATATTCAATTTGAGGGAGAGTACATTCAAAAGTACGCCAATGGGAAATTTTACATGCGAGATGAATAATCTATGTGAAATGCTGGAAATGTGTGATGGACTTGGAACCACGCGGTTTTGTTCCAAAATTCAAGTCACAATTCAACTGAAAAACAAAACAAAACAAAAAAGAATCAACCAAATATGTCGTTCTTATCGTCAGCTATGATCGAGAATACATAAGACAAAAATTACGATTTTTGCACTTTGTCCAAATGTTCCGACTTTCCTTTGTAATTGTCCCGAATTTTTTCTCCTGGAAAGTTTTCCAGAACCATAACGAGTATTTTTTTTAAAGAATTACGCATATCCATCGTTCGAATCGTGAGTTTATACAAAAATGCCATAAAAAAACAGTTTCAGTTTTTCCAGAATTTTCCAATTTTCTTTCCCTGGAAACCTTATTCTGAGTATTACGAACAGTAAAAAAAATCGGTTCAGCCGTTTCCACCGATGCGCTTTTGAGACCAACGAACAGCGTTTGATTTTTATTTCTATAGATTCGTCTTCAGAGGTCGTTTACGTCGCGAGCGGTTTTTGCACGGAAAGTTTGAAGGGCACTGGGGACACGTACCCTTGCCAAAAAAAATTGTTTTTTATTTTACCTCATTTTCGAAGTCCAACATTTTCTTTCAAAAATATTACCATCTTCGTTCTCGCTTTTAATACAACTGAATTTTAGTTCAATTAAATTATAATTGTTGATGGAAGACCGAAATTTCTGCGATGAAATGTGAACTCTATTGAGTGTCTGAAGCAGTAAACAAGCTCTTGTTAGCAGGAAAAAGCCCGAAGCAAAAATTTGGCTAAAAGCACGAATTTCAAAATCGTAATTTTTTAAGATCGTTTATGAAAAACTGGATTTGAAGGTGATGCGTTTATGTTTAGTCTCAAATTAATTTTTCTTTTTAAATTCCGGTGGAGGGATCTGCATCCTCTAGTATTTTTCTTCATGGGCCCCTGGTTGGAGATACTTCGTCAAAGGTGCAAAAGAATTGTTTTGTTTTGTGTGTGTGTGTTTGTCAACGGATGCGTACGCGTTAATTCTTCTCATTTGAAGTAACTTAGAGAAATAGAAGAAGTGTTGAAGTAGAGTTGGAGCCTTGTCTGGGATCGTCCAAAAAGTTTATCTGTGAATTGACCCGGAAATAAACTAAATGACTGATTACTGCATTGCGCCCCGCACAAGTCATTGTGACTCGGTGTATTTATATCTTCTTAGTTAAGAATAGCATTTTGAATGGTTTAAAAGCTGTCCCGTTCAAAAGGCCAGTAGATTAGACATTTCAATGGACCTCTTATGCCCCGTTCCTCTGTAAACAAGAAAAACGGAAAAGGAATTCACTCTGAGAGAAACTTTTGTGCGACGACACAGACGAGAGAGAGCCTTTTGTCAACTGCATTTTCCCACTTTCCACAAAAATTCGAAATGACGACGATGATTAGCGTGTAATAGAAACAGTCGAGATTGAATAAATCTTAATCTTGACCGTTTTGTAATATTCACGATTCACATTTGCTGGTATGGATTCGTCTTTCTGGACCGCTTCTTCCGAAATCTGCCAAAATACCTGTATACCTTTTTTTAAAACTTAGGAACCGTTCTTTAGGAGTTGGCGCTCACCCGTTCATACATCTCGAAAACTGCAGAAAAGGTTAAATTTTCAAAAACCGTGTATACTTAATTATGCAATTGTTATTATTACATTAAACATTTCCAATACGTAAAAAAATAATAAAACGTTTCAACATTGTAGATCATTTAACTATAAAAGTAAAAACTAATTTCAATCTCCTTTTTAAAAAAATTTTTTTTACTAATGTGGTATTTCTACTAATGTTACTGTTTTGACTAATGACCGTATTCGTAATAAAGATCAAATCATTTTTTGTGAAGAGAAAAATACTGAATGAAGAGTTGAAAATTTAGGTGCCCCATTGCACGGAGAGGCCCGGGCTCCAGAAAAGGTAGAAACGTGTCTGGAGATGATCATGGAACAAGACCCCCCTCAAATGCTCCCTTAGAGTCTGTCTTTAATTCACCAAACACTGCGAGAGTGAAAGCCAAGCACTGTCTTCAGAATGTGAATGGAAAACCATCGGTAGGCTCCCATTGGCCATTGTGGTGTGGTGTGACGTGACGTGACGTGCGTGTGGTGTCTTGTGGTCCACGCTGCTATCACGCAGCCAGCAGCAGCAGCAGCAGCAGCAATGAATGTGTGGTGGCCCTCCCTGTCAATCAACGAAGCGTTTGGGGGAGGCTGTCTTGCGAAACGACGTCGACATCTGCGCTGCAGCAATGACTTTCAAACACGTCTCTGATAAGACTCCATCTCAATACTGCGCGTTCGCCAAATGAAGACTGAATAAATAAATAAATAAATAAACAAACTTTATTGTTAAAAAAGCAAATTGCACGCCGCGTATGATCACGTGGGGGACAATAAACGAAGTGTTACTCTCCCGAAACAAGCAGGGGACGTATTCCGCCGATTCCGATGAAGTGGCGGATTTAATACTTATAAAACAAAGTTTTCTTTATAATCAAATACGTCCTGTTACCAATTTATTATTCCAAAATCGAAGATAATGATGTGCGGTCAATATTCGAGATTAATTTTAACAAAATTATTTAATGACATTCCCGCCTACTCGGAGGAAAACCGGGGGAAAACCCGGGCCGAGATATATGGGGTTATAGAGATAATGTTGCGTTCGGATAGAAATAAACTATTATAAATGAAAGGATCGAAAACACCATCGAGGAATGAGAATAGAAAAGGAATAGAATACGTGTCTGGAGCACGTGACTCTCCCGCTTTGAGGAAATTCCTCGCGGTCAAAGTTCGTTGAATCACCGACGAGTTCATCAACTTTTTAACAGAACAATATGAAATATAATGATAAATACAAATTAAATATGTTTTTATCATTTACCAGTGTAGTATAAAAAGAACTGACGTGAAGAATCGTGTGCATAACTGGCGATTGTGCAAAATTCTCTTTTCTTGTTTTAAGGTAAAGTTCAATTTCTGAGAGTATGTAGCTTTTATTAAAGTGAAGACTTCAAGTTAATAACTCGTCTTCACGGTCACCCTTTCACCGCTCGCAGGCGCCGCCTCGCGCCCAAAGATTTCGGAAAAACTGGTCGGAATTGTTAGTGGCTCTCGCATGTCATAAATATTGTAAAGCACTGGCGACGACAATAAATTGATTGAATACATTTCTACTTTTGGTATTCGGCCGCCATTCGGTGACCTTTTGTACCACCTCCACCTCTTGAAGAGTCCCGAACGGATGCCTACTAGTACATGCCCTGTGCTCTAACGTATTAAAGAGAATCGAAATATAAGTTTTATTTATTAAAAAGTTCAAATATCTTTTAGTTTAAGGTTTTCAAAGTTGTTCCTATTATATTTATGTTCAAATTTACGACTTTAAGTAATATTTGGTGACCAATTTGGAAGCCCCTTACATGAGGAGGGACGGTACTGCTCCCACTATATAGTTAGTAATTTTTAAGTCGTGCGGCTGATGATTGTCTCTTAAGCACCTCAATGTTCCGATGTTTGTTTGTAAGTGGCTAATTTATCAGTACGTGGTAATAGTAGTATATTCCTACAAACTAGTTACGTTGGAAATTCCGTCTGTGATGCCTATAGACTCAGAGTACTCGGTCTGTCGTGCTGTGATGCTTCTATCCTAATATTAATCTGTATAATATATGAAGCAATGACCCTGTCCGCCATATATCATTTACTAGATGCGCAACCGCAGCTGTGCTCTCGTCAATTTTGTGACATGTCTGCAATTTTATCCTTTCTCACGTTCCCATTGAGAATGTTACCCATTAATGTTGGTGGTTTGATAGGATTGGTGTGTATCCTCAATCCCATCCCGTAAACCATGGATCCAGTGCAATTTTCATTTTTGCATCCTTCGAAATAAGTTTTCAAATATTTTTACACATAAACCAATTTCAACCCCTGCCTCTCCCAAGGGGTGCTAGTGGTTTCTTTCTTCCACGAGGGATGAATTTAGATTCTCGTCGCTGCTATCTGTCGATGGCGTCCCCTTCCCTTTTCTTCACAGCGGGTGATCGTGGACCCAAGAGCTCTGCTGTTCCTCGTCACCCGTTTGCACCCCTACCCCAACGATGATCGGTAGGAGTATGTTCCCTCCAATGTGGACTGAATGTAAACTAAGAATGCACTGGGGGTGTCCGTATCCATCTCAACAGCTCCGATAAATATGATTCCGAATCTAATATTGGATTTTTCTATTATTTTCAAATGTCACCGTCTTTCTATCCTCTCCCCAGGGGTGACAGGGATGACTCTTACCCCCACACTGCTTGTTGAAATTTGTTCTAGGCACTCTAGAGTTGTGGTGGGATGCCTGCATAAAACATTCCAATCCCCATTTCTCTCCCATAGGGGTGTTATAATTTTTTCGTACTGTCAGAAATCATCTTGGGCGTGTGCACCTTTAGCGATAAGAGCGCCTCCTGGGCCGCTCCTCATGTCATGGGATTCTGTTCCAAGTGCGCAGTAGAGACGTTGACGTAACTCATGTTGCTCTGGTGTCGTCTTACTGTATTTGTTCAGTGGCCGAAGGTCAACTGACGCGAGACCACTCACTCCGTCGGCGATTCCATGACACGATGCGTATGTCTCTTTTTGTCACCTACTGTCTTGTGGAGAATATTATGTGATAATTAACGCCCAGATGAAAATGGCTTTGATCCCGTTCGCCTTGGTGAGTGGGTGGTGTCGTGGTTAACACTCCTGCGATCGAAACTGGTGTGCCGGGTTCGTTTTTCATCTGGTCGACCTTTGCCATTAAAAAAACAATTTTTTTGTGGTAGGTGATGGAAAAAACGGGTTAGAAAATATATTCCAATAACGACGAACATCTCCCAACAAGAAGTTGGATGTGACGAATGATATGAACTGGAACATTTAACATGAAAAGGAGTCGAGGAGCTTCTCGAAGGGACGACGAGAACGTAACGAATTAAAGTTGCGAATAAATAAAAATCGAATTAATTAAGAAGTTAAAAACAACACAAAACCACTTTGTTCGTATAATGTTGTATGAAAATAATCGAGTGAGTGCTTTTCCCATTGTATGTAGAATTAAACATTTAGCCCGTTGGACATTTGTTTGTATTTAAAGTTTTAAGAATTTTGTATATAAGAAGCGTAAAGGTAAGAACGAATGATTTGTTATACCAAACACAAAATACGGAAAATAGTTATCAGAACACCTAAAGAAAGAAAAAGAATTGTTTAGACAAAATCCCTTCGGTACATAGGACCTAAGTTGTGTAATCGGTTGCCTACCAGCCGTTCTGCGAACTATGGCTGGGGTGACATGGTCGCACTTTCCTCGAAAACTGTCTGAGCGCCCTTGCAAAGTACATTGCCCTTCCTAGTAGTACTTCCGAGTAGAGATGCGAAATTTCGTTCACCGTTCGCTCCCTCTCCGGAATCGTTCACTCAATGTCGTTCCATCGTTCACACGTTTTCCCGCTCTTGTCAGCGGTTTCTCTTTACGGGGGTGGGGTGGGGGGGAATTTTACATTCTCGCGACATGTGATATATTATTGCCAGAATATGATGCATACATTTTAGAAATACTTAATACAGGTAATTATGTATAAGAACTATGGTAACAGAGGGAAAGTGGAGATGTTACGTATTCCTTATTCTTGTGCCATATCCATATAAGAATACAACGAAATGATTTAAGTTCACATTAATTTTATAGTGATTTTTTTAAATATCTGTTTATTCCTTGATCACGAGAACTAAACGATTTGTGTCAAAGATGCCACTTTGCTTCTGGACCTCTGTAAGAACTTTCCCTACCCGTTGTTGGTACTAGCAATAGAGCGCACAGTGACACGAACGAACGAACGAACGAACGAACGATTGGACTGTGTGGGACTCGTGAACGACGTTCGGGGAGGATTTTTACGTTCTGAAAGATCAGTTCTCGACGAATTCTGTCAACTGTTGATGGTTATATTGAAATATTGTGTAGATAATGATTGCGTAAAGAGCGATATTGTTGGGTTATCTATTTGAGGACATAAAACAATATATACTGATCATTTTCTAAAAAATAATGAAAAGATCGCAGAATTCAAAAACAGTGTTTATGAAAAATATTTGATTTATTGAATCCAGTTGTTTTGAATATATCACGTGACCTTCAGATGGACTGAACACAATATTTGTTGTGAGAGTTTATCAGTGTTTAGGTTTTTTATATTCCAGTATGTTAAAAACGTTATTTCTTATTTGGTTTTTACGTTGCTCTTTGTTAACTCTTTTTGTTTATTCTTTATTATGTAATCTATCAAAGAGGTCTTTGGCTTTTCTTATTAAACAGATATATTTCTTATACAATAACACTCAAATTTCTGGAATAACTGATTCTAGCGAAAAATGTTAATATTTAGATGAACGAAGAACGACCGTTCACCAAAAGGAACGATTGGGGTGAACGATTCACTGAAATAACTCAATCCTTTGGAATCGTTCGTTCACGAACGATCGCCGCATACAGCGATCACCTTGCTCAAGTATTGACTATTAAAAATAAACTAAAACCACTTAAAATCCTTTACAACTTTTCTAAAGAGTTGAATGACACAAATCTATCCGTATTTATAAATTATTTGCGTGAGGACACTTGGGAAGATGTTTATGATTACCAAAACACCGACGACAAATTCAATGTATTTATCTCAATGTTTCCAAATTATTGTAATGTTATTCTTATATGTAAATATTATTGATATTGTTGTTAGTACTATGACTCGCCATACATCATAGTTATGATCTATGTGGTTCAATAAAATATTATTATTACAACTGTTTCCCATAAAACGCAAGTTAATTAATAGAAAGAAGTGCAATAGATGGATCACCCAAGGGATAAGGATTTCTTCAAAAAACAAACGCCGTTTATATTATCTTTCAAAACGCTATGACCAACCACCCGAATTCCATGATTATTTTTGCAAATAGAAGACTACGCAGCTAAAGGGATGGAAAACAACAGGCAGGTACTAAAATCGAACAATCGGACGAAAGCCATGTGGAATATTGTTAAAAATTACACGTCATCTTCTGAAAATCGCGAAGAAAATGTTTCTCTTCTAAACGATGGCAAAATCGTATCAAATCCTCAGGACATCGCAAATTTGTTTAATTCTTCTCGGAAGTAGGTAAAATAACTCAATATCTTCAAATCAATGTCAACCAGTTATGTCCACCCACGTACCCAATTCTATGTTCACTTCCGAAAGTAACTCCCGTGAAGTCATGAGAATCATCAGCTCATTAAAAAACAAAGTTTCAACAGGCATAGATGATATACCCGAATTTATTATTAAATTTTCGTCCCACGTTGTATGAAATCCACTCATAAATATTTTTAATAGTTCTTTATCGGAAGGGGTGTTTCCCAATATATTTAAGAGAGCTAAAGTGAAACCTTTACACAAGAAAGGAAACAAACTTAATATTGGAAATTACCGACCAATATCTCTACTACTCACTTTCTCAAAAATCCTAGAAAAATTATTCTATAAGCGTCTTCTAGATGTTTTATCAAAAAATAACATTCTCTCTGAGATCAACACGGTTTTAGGAAATCCTTTTCCACTACAAGCACCATATTTTCTTTCTTAAACGATGTTACCACATCTCTTGACCGTGGAGAAAATCCTCAGGGTGTTTTTCTTGACTTATCCAAAGCATTCGATGTCATCGATCACGAAATTCTCCTTTCCAAATTGCATTCTTTAGGCATTCGTGGACTTCCACATCAATGGCTAACTTCTTATTTAAAGGATAGATATCAACAGGTAGAAATATCATATACTAAAAATAAAATACTTCAGCGTTGTCTTTCAGAAACAAAGCCACTTACTTGCGGAATACCCCAAGGTTCAATTCTCGGCCCTATACTCATTTTATTGTATGTAAACATCCACATCGGATTGCAAAAAGGGTTCTTTTTGCTGATGACACTAATTTATTCTGTAAACACGCCAAAGCTCAAAAAATTTTGTCTAACCTTTCGACTTGGTTCCATGCAAATCGTCTCATTGTAAACACTGACAAAAACAGTGTCAATGTCATTTCACAATAGCATCACAAAATCTTTACCCCAGGTTTCTCTTTCCTTAAACGGAACACAATTAAAAACTGTTACGAGTACAAAATTCTTAGGTCTTCATATTCAAGACAACCTCAAATGGAATTGTAACGTTGACAATCTTAATTTCCAATTAAGTAAATTGTGTTACGTATTCCGAATCTTACTTAACGCAGTGAGTCCACGTTTTTCCCGTTGCGTATATTTTGCAAACGTTTACTCCCATTTACGTTACGGCGTTATCTTCTGGGTCAATTCCGTAAATATTAGGTTGTTTCTTTTTAAATTCTATTTGAGAAACAGAAAGGGAACAGTGAAAATAGTTCTAGTATTTTTTTTATGTCCAATCAGTTGTTTGAACAGTATCTCCATCTTTAACGAAGTATTTAGAACCCATAAGATTTGGTCGCATCAATGGAGGTAATGTTTCATTGAATCAGTGTGTACAAGTTCGATAGAATGAAAAAAGTATCTTAGTTTTGTTATGCTAAGTAGGTGTATTTCATATATTTAAACGATGAAATTTCAGTAAGCATTATTTGATAAACCTTTTCTTCTTTATCACTTCGGGATCCTCCGAGTTGGAAACGGAGACCCAAAGGGCTATTGTAAACGGATTAAGACATTCTAGTGTATGTACTTTCCGCTGTGAGATATGTCGCGTCATTGTGCTAATCTTTTACCGGATTGTAATCACTAGCAGCATTTTTAGCTGCAGGGATGTTGATACTTGTATTGTTTAAAAAAATGAAATTAATGTGTAGTTTTAGCGCTGGTGGTGATCCGAGAAAAAAGGAATAGGACGAAACAGAACATTCAAATACATTGACTGTGCACGATTAGAAAGATAAACAGCGCGATGAATTTTCGTGAGTGAGCGAGTGAAGTAGTAAGTTTCAATCTCATCCTCACTTGAATATTGGCGGCGCTTCTGATGTTCGTTTGATTTCGATAAATATTTCGTCATTTAGTTCGTTTTTTGTTTTGTTTTGGGTTTTAAACCTGCTCTGAAACAAGTGCACAACTCCATTATTAATTAATCAATAATTGTCCACATCTCCGAGATTGAAAAGTCAAATTTTTAGGACCATCTTAATGTCAACTGCATCTCGATATCTATCTATCTGTATCCGTTAAGAGATATTTGAGGTGTTCGTGTTGAATTGCCTTGTGTACCATTGGAATGAGCATAAAGGGTGCAATAAAGAATCCGCTCGACGCTTTCCAATCGCTTTGTATAGAGGTATTCGCGCGCGCTCTCTCTTGATGGTTTAAGGTACCACGTTGTGTTGGGGCGAATGGTAGTTGGGGAAGGTTTTGAATGGACTGGAGATGATGGCCGTAATAGGGGGATGGAATCAGATATTTACTTATTGTAGTTGTATGTTAGTGCATTAGATGGATGGATGGAAGGTGGTATGTTGCTTGGTAGTCAAGAAAGGAGAAGATGGAGAGATGTTAAGAAAATAGGAGTTCACGTATGAGGAGTACTGACAACTAAATTCAAAAAAACAAAACACGTACACGTAATTTTAAGAAATAATATTATATTAATATATTTTCTTGATCCTAGAAACAATTATTAATTTAAGTCCTATTGAAGAATTTTAGTAAATTCGAAACGTTGACTGGAAGAATGGAGTTTTATTTTTGAACACTGTACCTGGCCGAATCCTGAATCATCGAAGTACATACAACACCGGTTGAGTTTAAATTATTGAATTTAAGTCATGAATTCCTACCTAATGGTGGTAATTGTATTTTGTAAAAAAATAAATCCTGCCTGTGCTGTACTGCCATAATTTTGTTTCCCAGCCACATTTTCACGAATAATCTTTTTTCGGAGTGGGGGGGGGGGCTTTAGGACTCGTCAACGGCATAAGGTCATTAGAGCCCTTTTCACAATAATCATCAGAGTAGTAGTACAACCACTTGTTTGCAGATGAAATTACCGTCTCTCGTAAACGATGATAAACTATTGCATTGTTTGGGAACAAAATTTACCATTTTGGGCGGATTACGACGGAATGTGTGTTGGGCGAAAGCCTGGTCTCTCTTTCCTTGATGAGCCCTAAAACCCCACAAGAATAAACTATTTCCTTTTCTTTTTTTCTTTTTTTTTGCTTTGTTTCCTTTCCATGGCGTGAGAACTTGTGCGTGTGTTTAATCTTTGAGTTCAATAAATGAAGAGACTGCAGGCCCTGGGTTGAAACCACCCGCGTTCATCCCATCAAGACGAATTGGAATAAATTTTACAATACGAGAACGACGCTTTCACGCGGCGCAATGCGAAAATGATCCTGTGGTTGATTTCTATCAGCTACTTTACCAAACTCGCTGAAAGTTTAATAGTAAGAAGTTACCATAAATTTTTTTAAAAAAAGTATTGAAAACCGCGTGTGGCTCTGGAGGAAACCCTTTTTTTTTTTGCTGGTGGGCTACAGCTCGTTTCTAAACAACTCAACTCTGTCGAGAACAACTCTGCTCACGGCATGTACATGTTTTATTTGCATTGGGTTGTAAATTTCCTTAACCCACATCTCCCAGAGACCTAAGCTTCCCTCTAATCCTATCTGCTTCAAAACAGCTGACGGTAATTCCACAAAATATTGGAGAAGCTGCAATTTTGCCCAACTCTCTTGAATTTCAGTTAGATATTATGAATTAATAAAATGTTTCTTCAAATCATAGATGAATTTATTGACCAGAAGTAAGGTTAACACCAGAGAATCTGATTGGCATTCATGTGTATTCTGTTATTTTTATTTGATTTTGTTAGTTTAATATAAAATCCCTTCCGGTCCTACACTCCAGGTTTTACCATCCATACCCAAAGCAACCTAGGATCCATGACAACAATTATGATCAAAGTGAGGCCCTACGGAAAACAGGAGCAAAACCTGTGTGAGGATGTTTTGTTTGAATACACATAAGAAATATTTGCCTGAATTGTATTATCTTTCGGAAGTGAATTGCACAGAAAGGTTTCTATGTGAAAGGCATCTCAAGTTTTGCACTTTTGGCAGATTTTATTTCTAATCTTGACTTTAATTAAGTTGCTTTACTTGATACAAATGCCATTTAAACCTATTGGCTGCTATGGAAATCCTATAATTGGTGAAGTGGTACAGTTTTATACCGTAAGATTGCGGCACTTACCTAACTCTCACTTATATCCATTGGCTTCTGAAACCCTCCATTATGAGATATTACAGTTTTGTCCTCAGTACTTGGTGTCTACAACTTGTGGGTTTAACGCATTGCTTATCCTGATCTACAAATACAAGTATTTTGTCCTGCAGTATTGCAGTGGACTTGAAGCTAAACTTAAACAGCTTCACTCTTTACAGTTAGAATTTTGATGTAAGCTAGGTATCATTTGTATGCAACATCTGAGTTGGACACTTTGATACAAGTGTAGTGAGAAACAAAAAAAAAATAAAATACAGAGTTGAATAGTTAGTGTTTTGTTGTATGTATAGTTAAAGTTGTTTGTTTCTTTTGTTTTGCCCGTCAGGTGTTCATCTTGCGCAAACGAGCCACACACTCCATTCCTCGACCCGGTGCTCGCTTCTACATCTGCTCCCTGTCCCTTCTCACGGTCATCTATAAAGGGCAGCTGACAGCTGATCAATTGTGGACCTACTTCCCAGACCTAAAGGTAAGAGGAAGGAAAATATTCAACTTTTGTTTGCCCCTTCCAAGAACTTGTTTTTAATTATTGTTTGTTTATTCTCTTACAGTCTCCCAATTATGATACATATCTTGCACTTGTCCACACAAGATTTTCTACAAATACATTTCCTAGTTGGGAGAGGGCCCATCCTTTGAGGTGATGAATTTTTGTTTCATAGTATTGCAGTGTTACAATGGTTTTGGTTGCAATTTTATGAAATTGTGCTGAACCCTTTTGCATTTATTCATTTTTTTTTTATGGGTTACTGTAATTGTTTTATATATTTGCTGTAGATACTTGGCTCACAATGGTGAAATTAATACACTCCGAGGCAATGTGAATTTGATGAAAGCGCGTGAAGGTGTTATGCGTAATTCTCACTTTGGAGACACTCTCAAGTCCCTGTATCCAGTTGTAGAGCCGAATCTCTCCGACTCTGGAGCAGCCGACTGTGTCCTAGAATTTCTTACTATGGCTGGCAATAGACCCCTCCCTGAGGTATGATACAAAGATTTTTATTTTGTGTTCATAGTGTAGCTCTGATCGGGAGGGTTTAAATTTTGCTCCCTAGTCACTTGGAGCTTAGCTGTTATGGATCATAATATTTTTATTATGAATACCTTGTTTTTTTTTCGGTCAATCGCTATTGAAGATATGTTTAAATTATTAGGAAAAAAAGTTCTAATTTGTTTTAATTTCCTGTTTTGTCGATGTAGGAAATATTTTCAATGAGGTAGATGGTATAGTGTGGGTTGTTTTGTATTCCACATGTGGGATTTGATTAGGATTAACAATTTTTAATGTATAGTTAACATTAAAAGAAAGTGATTTATTAAAGTATTCATTCTCACAGATACACAGAGCTCTCTTGGTTCTCTTTTTAAATAAATTGAAAGAAGAAACATGTTTTAAAAATATATATTTATTGACTTGTGACTTAATACTTTACTCGCCATGAAGTGGAAGACATTTTGTGCATTGATTTTTAAAATTATTTTTGTCTCTTGACTCTAATGTTGGTGCAAGCGTTGAGTTCTTTGTCTAATTTCCTGTTCTTGCGCTTGTGAATTGTTTTGGACTACCGATGGTAGGCGGTGATGACCATGGTTCCTGAGGCTTGGCAGAATGACATTACAATGTCTCCGGAGAAACGAGACTTCTACCATTGGTCTGCCTGTGCCATGGAGCCTTGGGATGGGCCAGCTTTGCTCACTTTCACAGATGGACGATACGTTGGGGCCATTTTGGACAGGTAGTACCCATTGAATTGTTTTTGTTATATAATAGTGTAAATCAAAATTTTGTTCTCATGTTGGCTTGAATTTAATCCGGAATTTTGATGTTTGGAAGTATTTTAGAAAACTGTTTTGTTTCTGATGCCTAAATCATTTAAGTTTATTCGGCAAAAAATCTGAAAGTTTTAATTATTTTTTTCGTTGCTGTAGTGCAGAATATGATCTTTCAAAAGATAGTTGCTCCTCCTTGGAGAAACTAGAGTAATAGTTAATAGGACCCCAGCATCCTTCTCACCTAGCACATAACAGGAGAGAAGAAGATACAACCGCTTCTAGTAGTCCTGCAGCCTGCCAGATAGATGCAGATAGGCTCAACTATGTAGTGTGGGATGAATGTTGGGAGTCCTATTAGTGCTTCCGCGTGTATTTGTCTTTAAATGTTCCATATATTCAGCTCTCATTTAGTTATATCGTATTGTGTGAAGCTTTGAATACTTAAAAAGGGCAAGTGTTTATAATATTTAATAAACTTGTCAGTTTATGAATATAAATGAGATACAGTCTAGCCAACAAAATTAGATAATCATATCAATGGCATGCTTGTGATTTATAAAAATGATATTTTTAATAATAATTGTAGATGTAACTGTAGGTTCTGAAGTAAATATCATTAGCATGCATTTAGTTTTTCTAATTTCAGTCTTCCTTACTTCACCTAGGAATGGTCTCCGTCCTTCTCGGTTCTACGTTCTGAAGGATAATATCATGGTGATGGCTTCTGAGGTTGGAGTCTACGACACAGATCCTGCAAATGTCCTCCTCAAGGTTTTTATATTCTACCAAAGAAACTCTACGGGCGGGCGTCTGTTTGTAGAATTTTCAGTGATTGGTTTTGGACCTGTGATGGCTCCTTGAACTCAACCAATCTGGTGGCTATAGTGTTTTGTATTGCTGTGGCAAGAAACTTCGTTTAGACACTGGCTGTAGTTGCTTTAACTTTGTCACACAGATCCTCAATGCTTTTGAATGAATGTTTAATTTGTTACTTTGTCCTTTCCACCGTATCTATAAGCTTTAGTTGTTGAAGCGTTAGAAATTTGTGTTTAGAGGTGGTTGCTTGCTGTTGCAGTGCAAGGCACTTCCTATATGCCACTCCCTCTAGGTGTTCATGTAGGAGTGAGTTAATTTGAGGACCAGTTGGAAGACTTAACCAAAACATGTTTACATGCAGTACGTTTTTATAGATACGAGTGGCTTGATTTGAAATTATGTTTTTTATAATGTTTTTTTGTACTTTAAAGACTGTAGGAAGTTGTTAGATTTTCAGATACTTAATTTCTAAAGTACTTATTTTTTATTGTGTATGTGTGTGTGTGTGCAACAATCACTTGTGAAACATTCTTTCGTTTCTTTATTCCTCTTGACAAAGTGGCTTTTTCAATTTTAATATATAAAACCTCTCAAAGTATTTTACCCTGTGGAATATTCTTGTACTCTCAAATTCCTATTCACTTTGAGTTCAGAAAGAATTTTCTAGCAAGTGATGTGTTCCAGTGTATCTCTAGCTGATGTGTGCCTCACAGGTGAAATTATTGTTTGTTTGTTTTGTTTGTTTGTTTGTATTTTTTTTTTCTTTTTATATATTCCATGTGGTTGGTTGTTGTCTCATTACTTCCTTTGATTTCTTGATGAATGTCTTCGTTTTGTCTTGTGTCCCTTTATCATACTCAGTGTTTCCATTGCTTTTATCTTTCTTCCTTTTTTTCTGTGTTATTTTCTCATTCCTAATTATGTTCCGTGCTTTTTACAGCGTTAAATTCTTTTCTCTTTATTTTTTTCGTATAGTGGTGCAGTATTAAGCTGGTTTTGTCCACTGGTGTGACGGCAGGGAGGGAAGGACGGTGCAGTGGACAAAGACAGATTAATAATGCAGTGGAGAGTAATTGTGGTTTGTTTGTTGGTTGGTTGGTTGGTTGGTTCATTCTTTCACCTGTTGGGGTTTCACGAGAAGGAAGAGAGCCTTTGGAACCGACTCGACAGAGCTTCCTAGTGTTTGACTGTTTGTTCAACATGTATTCGGTGTGCTCAGAGCCGTCTGAAACCGGGACGCATGCTGTTAGTGGACACCCGGGAGAAGACCATAATCCAAGATGTGCCGCTCAAGTTGCAGATCTCGCAGAGTCGGCCGCATTCTGATTGGCTGAAGGAGCAGGTGAAGTGTTTCTTCTATTTTGAATTACGGTAGAATTAAATCACTCAAATGTCTGAAATCGGCAAAAGAATAAATAGACAGAGTAACAAGAGAAGTACTTATGTCGTGATTTCAACTTGGGAAACATTTAAACCATTGCCATTTAAACCGATTGCCATTTAAATGAAATACAGTAGAACCTCGATTAACCGTGATTCAATTGACTGTGTTCGTGATTAACGGTGGCGCTCACTCTTCTGTCTAAAAAGAGAATTTCAACTACAATTTGTACTATAGAGTAAATTAGTTTATTGTCCTTCATGTCGTCATGTGCAGTTTGTACTGCTTTCTTTGACAATAAACGTATTATGTTATATAATTCCAACTAATTCCTACTATTTCCACAGTTTTACATAGGTTCCTCAAAACGTAGAAGACAGAGACCCTCGGGTACCAATAAAATTTTGACTTCCAGGACGTAATGAGTTTGAGAAATATTAGAAGTGAAATACGGAAAATTATTTTAAACTGCAAGAAACGAAGACTGACTACTTCTTATTTCAACCTCTGATGATAACGTGACGTATATTACACACTCATACGTAATGTGCATGTTTATGTACATAATTCACTAAACAAAGTGTCTCGATTAACCGTGGTTTTCATTTATCCCTGCGACTCCTCCCCACCATCACCCCGGACAATCGAGGAACCATGAGGTAAAATACGAAATTGAATCATATTCGGAGCACAAAAATCTCGTATACTAGCTCTATCTTTCATGGTTTATCATGACTTTTCTTCAGAGATTGCTACCTGATTTATACAAATTTCACATTATTCCGGTAAAAAAAAAACAATAACTGAATGTAAACACTTATCAGAGCAGCAGTTAAAATTGCAATTGCAATATTTGGGTCTACACAGGTTTATTCGTCTTCCTTCATTACACGAGGAACACGAACAAACAAGTACAACACGAGTACACAATTTACACAGTTTCAAAATTCTAGCAATCAATTCATATTTTAGTTCTCGTCCTTATGGCGATCTACGACACTGAAATAGATAAGCGTAATTGTTTCTTTTTGAAAAGCCCTTCTTATACATAGTGTTCTAATGAAATATTTTCTTATTTTAATGCGTGAATGCGCGACGGGGTAACTTCGTAGCATGTTTTCAGTTTTATCTCTCGGGACATGCCACGTCAAATATTAATAGTAGCAACACGTAGTTGCAATAGTAGCAACGTTCGATGAAGGATCTCATGTAAACCGAACGCAGGGGCTGTCAGTGAGAGGACAATAGAAATGAAACGCAGTCGATTTAAAGTTAAAAAGAAACACGTCTACTCCAAGTCATGTAATTTTGCAACATGGCCGTCTAACGCGAGTTGCCAACTTCTACGAATAAACGTTACATCCAAAAAATTATCGATGGTAGTTGTGCAGAGAAATTTCGTCTTCCCTGCACAAGAGACGAGTGGAGTGAAAAATACAGAATGAAAAGGGAAGAGGGGGCAAGATGAATATTGATTGCCAACAAGAACAAATGGTTGAATGACACACGCCATGAAAAGAATGTAAAATAATGATAAAATACTGGTTTTCCAAGAGCGTGATGAGATGAGATGATCTTGGAAGTCCGCTTAGTTGAATCGGTGTGTTTGCTTCGAAATACAATGTTTGATGACCGATGTTCACGTGCCGATGATGCCTTCCGTAGCCTCGTAGCGAAGGGTTGATCTTGAGAAAATGTCGGCTAGTATGCCGACCCGCGACAGAAGCGCTGAGATGAGAGGTGACCTCTTACGAGGTTGTGGAGAGAAGTAAGCAGTTCGAATGAAAATACCCATGTGTTCAGAATTCTCTCGTCTTTGTACCCGCGGCTGCGTGTTCGATTAGTGCAATCGATTGCGTGACGTCACGACTCGACCAGCTATCGATTGTTTATCCGTGTCGCGAGAAATAATGAGATTCCTGGACTCGACCAAATTGAATAGTACAGGATCGTGATTTGATAATGTAATCAGCAAAGGAACTTGTAATTAATGGATCTGATTATACGATGTCCAATGATTTCAACTCCAAGGCGAGAAATTCGAATAAACCTATGGTGTTAGAGGAAATTTTCCAGAGAGAGTCAACAATGAAGATGAGTCACTCAACTCACACAAAGAGTGTGTGTTTCAGATATGACTCGCTTATCATGATAGGATGACATGATAAAAGTGTATGTACAGTAATAACAAAAGCAACAATTTGCTATAAAAATACCAGTTAGTATCAGACGGTACTATTCGGACCACACTTTGCTCGATGCAGAGAGAACAGAATAGCGCCACAAGAGCCTCCAAGTGAATCGAATCGGTGTTCGAAGTTGGCGATGGATTTAAGTTTTCATAAATTCTAATGCCCTGCCAACATAACGGGAGGTACAAACATCATTATTCTTTTGGACGATGGCAAAGTAAAAGCGTTGGCTACACTGTGCACGAGTGAATATTTATAGCGACATCCAATTAGCCAATTTTACGATAAATAAATAAATAAATAAATGAATAAAATAAACTTTATAGACAAGAAAGATGATGATACAAAGTGCCTGACGTTGGGGATAATGAAGTAACTTACTGTGACTAATGTACAATAAACTAAAAAACACAGTGCGTTTACGTTAATGTTTTTTCTTCGTAAGTTAAAATTTCTGGAGGCAAAGAATCATGACGTCAAGTACAAGGGGTGCGTGTGGTCTGCTCCATCCCCTTTAGAAGCGAGTTTTCTTTCTCCCGCGAGCAACTTGCGGCGACGTAATGCGACGTGAAGTTTATACAAAACCCGTAAACCACTACGACGACATCGAAGGCTGACGAGAACGGAGCTCAGCGTCCAGAAAAATAGATCCGACACGTACGTTTGGATCATTTGACGGCGGCGAAACCACGGATAAAGATCATAACTCTTCAATCTGTCACTTTGTTCCATAACTCACAGCAGAGACTAATAAATCGTTTTTGGTTTTCCCCTAATTAGCAAAGGGAAAACATTATATCATCACGTAACAGACGTAATAATCGATTTAGTGATATACGATTTGGTCTCAGGTGAGAGAGTAGAACGCGATACAATCCACTCGCATTAAATCACACACATTGAATCATTCTGGAATTTCTCTTTCAAAACGCCATTACACGGGGATATATTATAATAAATAAATAAACTTTCTTGTCAAAAAAGCAAAAGTTACAAACTGCCATGTATGACCACGCAGAGGACAATAAACTAACTTACTCTCCGGAAGCAAGCAAGCAAGCAAATAGTTCGACACTTGTTATAGTATTAAAAAATACCAACAAATATTGTATTTAATGAAACATAGAAAAGTCTTTTCACAATAAATATTTTTTTACTTTTGTATTCTGGAGTTGTAAAATTCTTTTGAGTTCGTTTTCATCGATAAATCATTAAATCAATAGATGCATAAACTGCAGAAGTCATTTTACTTAATTTATTTTCCTTATAAAACTGAGGGAAGTTACACGTTGAGTGTAAGTATTAGAAATATTTGATACATATCCCTGATCCATGAGCGCAATATAGTCTATAGTTTTGCATCCTGACTGTGAAGACAGATCTATACTAAGAAAATCTTTATCGCGAAGTAGGAGGAATTATTATCTCCCTCCGCAGCGGAGCAAAAGATCGTCACAGGATAATCACGGGTACCCTCAAGGGTCACATCTCAAAAGGGGAAAGGAATTTACTTAAAATATGTAGAAAGGCTGCCCACCACCACCTTCCCCAATTCTCTCTTTCTCTGATAAGTCGCAAACAACGATTTTAGCAAAGACAGTAAAAAGATAAAAAGAACGTGACACTTGGAAGCGATCGCTGAATGAAAGCACATTTATTGCGGGAAATTTTCACTTAACCAAGATGTGCGAGAATCACAATTTGCGTGGAAAATTAATTTGTTGAGGAGGTGGGTTCTTGTTGTACCGCAGTCCCTGGAGGAAATGGTTCTCGCCATCGCCACCGGACCTCCAGTGCTCCTAAGGGAGGCGTCGAAACGGAAAACGAGGAAACATTTTTATATTTTGCTGTAGACATAAATTAAAAAAAAACAACAACATTAAAGTATACATTTAATTTTTATTCTAAACAGTATTTACTATATTTTCTCTAAGGTTTCTCTTTTCTCACGAACGTTTAGGGAAATCACTATGTAAACAGGTGAATGAAGAATTTCTTCTCGTGTGGATTCAGGGAAGGAAGAGAGGAAAGGGATTATCTCCTCCGAGGAAGGATAGAAGGGGAAGAAGGGTGGCGGAGTAACGACGGTCCGCAGAGGTCCCACGACGGACGGCGGTCAACAGCATCTGCGATTCTTGAGCGAAAGACTCCTCCGCCACCGAAGAGATATCGAGATGATGAATCAGAAGAGAAGGAATTAGCAATAGACAATGCACACGAGACATTCAGTCGATCCAGACGGCTGAAGGAAGGAAGGAAGGAAGCAAGGAAGGAAGGGGACTTTTGAAGCAAAATCCGCGTAAGCGACGACATGAGATGAAAAGAGAAAGGGAAGAGAAGAATCTCTAGCACACGACTGAAAGGAAGGAAGAGTGCAAAGCGAGAGGAGGAGGAGGAGGAGATTTTATCCGTCTCTCACCAATAGAGAGAGAGAGAAGCGGATTGCAACCGGTCAGTCACACGCGATGCGAAACAAAAGAGAAAGAAGGAAAAGTCGAAGTGGTCTGAGAGTATCGCCTGTCTCCCCATCTCTGCTTTATGGTGGTATTAACGTCAGTAGAGCCATCGCACCCTCACCCTCCCCATCAGTGAATTCTACTGCACCGGCTCCTCCAAACGAATTCCAGGATTTTCAACAAGTTCGTAATTTGATCTCGAATTAACACGAATGAAATGGGTTCATTTTTAACCCGCTCTTTAATTACAAAATACCTCAACGGAAAGAGCCTCCCCCCCCCTCCCGGAAGATGCTAACGAAGGAAATTAAATGAAAAAGAAAAAAAAACTCTCATCTTAAGAATCCTCCCTCGGTGGCAACAAATGAGAAGATAATGAAAATCGAGAATAGGTGTTTGTATAAAAAAAAAAGAAAAAAGAAAAAACAAGCGCCATAAATAGTGGAGTGATATACAGATTGTTTGGCGAATGCAGTACACAAGAATTTCGCTCATTAGAATTTATGGAGAGGGTCTCGACATGTGCGAACCCGAAAATAGATTAACTGAACCACGTGAAGCTTCACGCAACGGATTTCCACAGCGACCGAAAAAAGGACTCGATGCGCTGGCGCTGGCTGCAATGCGTTTCCTTCATTCATTCACGTTTTGAAACACAATTATAAAATATTAGACGGAGTAAATCACACAAATGACGTATCCACTACTTTATGGCATTTGAAGAAGTGTGTAGTACCTATCGCTTTATTCTTCACCTTCTACTTCCTTTCCGAGATAAAATCAGCATTTAAAAATTACACCGAGAAAGAAAAAACCTACTCGCCTCATTTACTTGAAATCGAATCATCTTCACCGATTGATTCCCGAGCCACGAAAGTCTGGTAAAAGTAAAAAATAACGTTCGTCTAAGAGAGAGAGAGAGAGAACAGCACGTGACGCTTCGCTGTATACAATGATGTACTGTTTCTGATGTCCATTGTTTCCATTGTTGATGCTAAATACGAAACAGAGCGAAACTTGCATAGAACTAGATGATGATATGGGGAAAAGTAGTATCTGATAATGCGACTCATATGAAAATAAAATAGTTACTTGTTACTTACAAGTAAACGTTCTATTGACCTCGTAGGCTTCATCATCATAAATCTCACTCGATCCCCATCACAAGAAATCCCTTCGCTGTGAGAATAAGCAATTTCGGAAATGGGGTAAAAATATACATGACAGTGCAATCGGTGCCGAATGAGTACGTATTAATAGCAGCAGCAGCAACAGCTGCGGAGGTAGAAAAAAGTAGAGAAAGGCCACGTGGTCGTCGACGGCGGCAAAGTCAACGCTTTATGGTGTATGAAGAGTAATTACAGGAGCAGAAATGCAAAGCAGCGAGTGAATGTATGCGTTGGCAGAGCGACGGTGTCACGACGTCACGGCGACGTGCCCGCGCAAAACGCCCCATCTCATCCTCCTGCCACCCCCACCCCTATGTCCCAAACGCAGACTCTTCCTCATTCCCCTTCGGACGCTAAATCGTCTCTTCCTTCGTGAGGCAAGGCACGTCATCTAAAATTAATATTAAAACGCTACCAACGCTATGAATCGTGGTGGAACAGTGGGGGGGGCAGAAGGATGAAAAAGTGGAGAGAGGAGGGATGGAGGGACGTGAGAAGCCAAAAGTTACAGGAGGAGGAAGGAGGTGTGAAGAAGAAGAAGAAGAAGAAATTATTTGGGCACGCCACGCCACCCATATCGACACGACGAAAGAGAAGATAAAAAAAGCTCTCGGAATAAAACAATCAAGAAAAAGAGAAAAATCGAGGGTGAGACTGTTTATGCAGAAGAGGGCCGTAAAGTAGGGGAAAACACACGAACCTTCGGAAAGAAAGAGCAGAAGAATATAAAAAAAAGTCGGGGGACAAAGCTGACGAATTAAGCATGACGTACACACATAATAAGCGGAAGGTAGACTGGAAAAATATGAGCGCAGAAAAATTCCTTTGGCTGAGGTGGCTCCACTCACACAGGAAAGGAAAAGGGACCAAGATGGGTTGGCCTTTCCTGTCTCTACAATTCCCGTTTCATCATCATCTTCTCCTTCACCCCTCTCTTCCCTGCTGCTACTCTACTAATTCCTTTCTCTCACTCCCACTTTAGTTTTAATTTCCCAAAGCAGTGGTGGAGTTGGGAGCTCCGCTAACAGCTTGGGTTAGAGTCAGTCCTCCTCCTCCTGCGACCGCTAACGCCGAAGACGAAGACGTGCACAGCGCCGCCGATTGTTTGGCACCGCATCCTCCCCCTCCCCCTCCCCTACACACGAAACAAACGGAAGAGGCAAAAAGCCGCTGCCACCATCCAGGGACTCTTTCAATTTCAACGCCTCTCACTCGAGAGAAGAAAGGGGGGGGGAAAGAGGACGAAGAAATATAGGATGGGAGGATTTCTTCCTGCGACGAGAAGTTTCCAGAAGGTGGAAGGAAGGAGGAGGGGGGTATAGGATGTGCGACCAACTTCTTCATACACACATCTTCATTCAAATGTATTACGGTTGAAAGTAAGTTGGCGAGAAGAGAGTCGGCGCTTTGCGCTTTTACGCAAAAATTCGTTTCAATTTTTGCATTTCGGCGATGAGGTTTTAGAAGTGAGAGGTGAAGAGTCGGTGCTCGCTCATTCTTTTTAAAATAAGGAACATTTTTTATTATACGTCAATCTCATTCGTATTCATTCTTAATATCTAGATATGTACATTATTTTCCCTTTTTCATCTTCGGCTCTATTTAACGTTTGAATTATTTTAGAGAAACTAAATTTCCCCCTTTTATGGAAAATGTCAGTTCTCTCTGGGAGAGAGCGAGATTTTATAACGGAGAAACTATAATGTAGAGAGGTCTATAGAAGGTCTATAGAACTAAGTAACCTTGCTTGCTCCACGAACATAATATTCCAGAGCTAAGCGGGGAGTACGTGGAGTATTCTAGAAAATAATTCAAATGGTTTTTCTAAAAATATCCTGTTATTTCCATTGCAATAAAGTTATCTTGTGTCTGCGAAGAGAAGGTGGCCGCCGCATCTGCGAAAACACTAACCTTGTCTCCATTGCGCGAATGAGAAATTAATGAGTCGAGTAAGAAGAGAAGCGAAGATTCCAGTCTTTCAATGAACGTATCGTCAGTCACTATCGTAAGCATAAGCTGTTTCATTTCCATTCGCTTTCTTAGTGGCTCGTGTTGCAAAAACGTCTTTGATTTCGCATGTTGGATCACATCCGGTCACGTTAGATGCTAGGTTTTTTTCGTGTTCCGAGAAACAGAACGAACTTTGAAAATCATTTACGAACTTATTTGTAAAAGTCAATACATTTTTACGAAAAACACAACATTTTGCAATTGTAAGGAAGTTATTAATACATTTTTTTTTCTTTTATGACAATGTACAAGGAGTGTGCACAGCCATCTCTTTTGTTCATTTCTTCCCTCTTTCACTTGCAGTACCGACCTCACGTGACAGTTTCACAAAGTGAAATTCGAAGGCAAGACGCACATATTGGTATTACGCTCCCATTTAATGTATTTATTCCTTGGTTAAAATGACGGCGAGATACCGCTACCCTCTGCTCCCCCCCCCTCCCCACCCACGCAGCGACAAATCTGAATTCTCCAACAGATACAATTGAAGTGGATAAATGGCATACTTTGTAAAAGTGTTATTAGATTAATAATGGCTATTACATATAATACTTATTTGTTATAATTGTTATTAATAATATATTTGTTATTTTTATTAATAATACGAGATTAATAAAATTAATAATACGATATTAATAAAATTAATACTACCAGATTTTAATTGTTAATTACTTATTTGATGCATTTATTTAAAGTTAATATTTATAAAATTTCTGTTGTAAAACCAAAATTTTTAAACAAAAATGCTCCCCGGTTAGCAGCCCACCCCCTTGATTACGGTCCTTTGATGCGCCGCTTACATCACACTCACTCTCATAAAATATTAAGATTTCTTTTCATCAAAAATTAAGTTATCACAGAAAAGGATTTAGAAAGCAAAGAACCTCAAGTGTAGCTACTCATGAGAAATCATTAAACTCCGTCATATTTCACCTTTGATTGAAAGAAGTGAATCAACAGGAATAAATACCCACTCCAATAGACTGATTTTCAAAATTTTAGTATTAATAAAATTGATTCTAAGAAAAAGATAATTTAGATTAAAATATTGAAATTTGAATATTTCTTCGTCAATATTTAAACCTCGCTCTCACATATTGCACACGCAGAAATATCACCCACACACCTACTTCTACTCCGAGACACATCGCCGACGGCTACAGTTTTGTACTCGTCACATTCCCTGTTATTCCCTACCAGTCTTTCGCCTTCATTAGGCAAATTACAAATCTCACGTAATTTTACACAAATTCAAAATGTATAAAATTCACAAGTAAAGCTAAAAAAGAAAAAAAAAGAAAAAAAATCCGATACGTTGGACGCCGTGTAACACAACCCATTCCGAATCCTGTCACGTCGAACGCATGAATAATGGATGAAATAAGCGCAAAAAGATTCAGGGAGGAAGAGAGAAATATGCAAAAATTAAATGAGTGTGGAAAAGTTCGATGTTACAACGACGTATCGTCCATAATAATCGCGCTTCGCGGCGGGATGCAGTAATTACACTCTCTAGCACAAATGATTAACCACATTTTGACCCGGAGAGTAGTTAGTTAATGCACATATAGGAGCGCTGCAAATCGAGAAAAGTCGAATGAGACGTTCCGCACGTATCGGTTTGAGAGGGGAATTGTGGTGAAAGTTCTCTCATCTCGAAAAAAGTACACGAATCCTTCGGCTGGAAACAGATTCTGTTTCTCTGGAATCTTTAGTTCTCACTCACATGTAGCATTGCTTTTTTTTGTTATTGTCATAAAAACAACAATATGCATAATAATGAAGAAAAAAACATGATTTGATTTGTATCCATCAGTCAATAACATAATCGTACAGACAATACTCAGGAACTTTTGGTCGACTCGTTTGAAGTGAGGCACAAGAAGAGCATAAATAGGTACAAACAAACCAAACATACAAACAAACCAAACATACAAACAAACAAAGGGGGAAGCGGCGGCCGAGCGCAACTGATGTTTCTTTCTCTCATCGTCTCACTCACCGCAAAGGAGAAAGTGAAATAGCTTTTCTCTCTCGAATGCCCTCTAGTGACCTTTTTTAGATAAAAGTAATGTAACAAATGCCACAAACGAAAATAAACTTCCATCACTTTCGTGATTAAAAAGTTGCTCTTATTTTGTCGATAAATGTTTCCTCCGTTTTGACACACTCTTACACCATCATTTACAATTGCAATTGTTACGTTTTTCAAGTTGAAATCACAAGAGGCATTTGTTTATTGTTCTTTTTTTTATTTACGCCTTAAAAAGTACCGTCGCCATCGACGCTTTCTACGAACAACACGATGAAACCAAAAGAGGACGGATGATTACCTGTAAAAGCGTGTAATTGCACTTCGTATCACAGTTCCGTTTCGGCCAATTATTATTGCTGCCTCCAATCATCATGTAAATAATCATTTCATCATATTCATCAATATAATACAAAACAATTAAAATTAGCTTAAATCTTGTGAAAGCGAGTGTAGTGCATTAAGAAGACTGAGCGAGTGAATGTGACCGAACTGCAAGAGGCAACTAGCCCCGTTCCCGTCACTACAGAAGTGACGAAGTCGCTACGCGAAAGAAGAAAAAAATTCGGCCTTTCATGGACAATTTCATTGTCTTCGTCACGTAGCAATTTTTAGAAGTGCGAGGACGGGAATGATCGATGCATTGAAGAGAAAAAAGTACAAATATTTTTCAGTCCCAATACTAAATACAAGGGAGTTCCCTCATGAAAAAGCCTTAAACTATCACGGGGAATCGTTTCTCATTTTCATATCATTGATATCAATGTCCTTTTTGGATTTAGACACCGAGGAAGAGCCAGTTACGACGTCTCTTCTTCTCCACAAATTCAATACACTTCAATTATTAAAAAACTCTTTTGGTGAAGAGTAGTTTTACAACATCATAAATTTGAGGATGTGTCAGTTATTTCCTATATCGCGAGCTGTTCCACAAGGGAATTCCCACCTGAACAGAGTAAGACCGACATTCTAATCCACTGCGACGCCCGGTTCCTTAAGGCCCTCCGGAACGCGTAACCTCAGACGCTCCCAGTACTGCAGCCGCTGCTGCGCGAACGAAGCACAGCGAGCCGCCAGGGAAAGACATGCAAAAAATATTTCAGAAATCGAACTGCTCATACGGACATCAGGCTTCCACTACAATGTTTAACAAACAAAAACCCTGCTTACGTTGGTTAAAAACCTGCAACAGTTTTAAGTACCATACAAACACCGTAATGCTTTGGTCACAAAGACAACAGAGTTTATAAGAAGGTTATGGGGCAGTAATAATAATAATAATAATAATATGGATCGTGTTTTCTTGCAGCTAGACCACACAAATATAATATAGAGAATAATATAATTTTGTCCACGTTTCTACTTCACCGTTGCCGTCATCATGGCTCGATGAATACAAAACAATATATTTACCTAGCCACATATCTATTTAACCATCTCCATTGTGACTGCATACATTTTAATACCAAATCGTGTAATATAATGTTACCATTTATTCATGATGATGCTGTCAACATTATAAAGGATTCAATGCAAAGAGTTCTGTTACTTTTTCTATATAGAAACATTATGCTGTCCAGTGTTAATTTTCACTTGACCACGGTTTAAAACTATAATTGAGAACCAGACATATTTATTTTGAATAACTAATCGAAGACATTTTTCCTAATTTTAAAATTCTTCTCCGACTCTATTTTCCCACAATTCAAAGTGAGAGAAATGTACGATTATGATCATTACTCCTCCTCCCCTACTTTTACTTACTGATTATATATTTTTTAAACATTCCTTATTGAAAACGTGCGCGACTTTATAACAAATATAACACAACGACCGAAGAGAAGAGTTCTTTTACAAAGAATCTTTGAAAACATAAAAATCGACGATTGAAACGTTACTCAAGATGTGTATGTTTTAATGGTAATGTTTTTTACGGTAGGCTTTAATCATTGGATGTCATAATAACAATACTTTGGGTTACTCGGTACGTTTTTCATACATTTGATGTATAATATTGTTGTATTCATAGTATGCTGTGTATTTCGTCCACACTATTAGAGCTCTGAGGACGGAGCAATAAATGTTTCCTTGTTACTCTGAAGCATTAAGTATAATTACTAATGGAGTCGCTAAGTCGATGAATTTCTAGACCTTCGACCTTTGACCTTTGATGAGGAGACGAGAATCCACGTAAAATGTCGAAGGTGTCACCAGAGCGCGAAGCGCAAATCAACCCACAACAAAAAGAATCTGAAGAGGAGAAAGGACCTCAGAACGACAAGAGGCACCTTTCTCCAAACGAATTCGATACCCATTGTACGATTTCTTGGTAAGTTTCAAATAAATTGGTTTATAATAAGCATTAAATAATTATTCAGTACAACAATGCATTTAAATCTTATCGTTATTTTAAACTTACTGTCGGTTACAAAACAATAATTTCCCCCCCTTTTCAGTTTCACAGACATACGTAGTCCTCAAATGAAGAACCACAGGACTCGTGCGTCTAACGATTCGAAATAGGAATAATCCTTCTCTATCGAAATGCTACTCAGAAAGAGGATAGGGTCGGAATTTAGTACATTATGATATCGATGAAGAAATCTTTTGGAATCAAACGTTTCGACCGGCTTCTTAGAACAAATTGGATCTTTCTTTCGTCAGCGTCCAGAGCAACTCATCTCGACACTTTCCTGAGATCACCTCAAATTAATTCTCGAGATGAGGCGTAACTAACGTGGAATCTCAATTCCGAGAAATTTGTATTTAAAAAAAACACAACAATTTAATTCATTCCATTAGTAAAGTTGGCTTCGTTTATTACTTTAAGTCATATTACTACGAACTTTGACATCGTAGGACTGATGGGCTTCGCAGCATTTACATAGATATAGTAAATGAATAAAATATTACAAGACGTAAAAGATTTCGTCATTCTCTCATTATTTATTGATGCAAAAGGCGACCGTCTTCCATGATGGGTTTTTTGGCAAGCGGTGGCTGAAAGCCATTTTGTATAATTGCGTGTCTTTTGCATAATAATGAGAAGTTCTTTTGCATCAATAAATAATGACAGAATGACGAAATCTTTTACTTCTTGTAATGTACATCAGACCGATTCCTCCAATGAATAAAATGGTCGACTACTCTTTGAAATCGAATCGCAACGCCGCGACGAGTATTCCTCTATCGATTGTACCTCTCGCAATCGACTCAAAAAGGATGAGACAATATCAGGCGGGGCCGGTAGGATTATGGAGAGTATTCCAATGCCAACAACTATAATTTCGTTTTGTATGAAATGATATATAATATAAATCAATATAAAAATATGTATATTAATTTCGATAATTCTTAATTTAAAATCTTTAATTTTATATTTTGGATATTTACTTCATTTAGAACATAAAACAACTGTATCAAACGCAATTTTTGTAAATTCCTCTAATGACACAATGTAATAACGTAAAGTATTATATATTTGTGTATCATATTTTTGTATTTTTCTTCAAATTGTTCAGTGGTTTCCGTTTTCTTCTGCCCTCATGAAGAACCAATATAGTTCGAAACGTTGGCACATACATAAGTAGAATTATTTCAACATAAGACCCTCAGCTAAAGAAGCTTTTCCTGATATTACTATGTATTTTGTTCAATACAACCTTGTTTTTCGTTTGGTTGGTCGGTTGGTTTTTTAGACACACACGCAGTTTGTTATTACTAAAGAAATATTGTGTTTGTCTCGTGGCCGTCATCAAAATCCGACATAAGCGGAGGCGGCGGCGGTCGTCTAGAGAGAGAGAGAGAGAGAGAGAGAGAGAGAG
>NNCF01126166.1:182330-217507 GCA_002313205.1 Laupala kohalensis
AGGAGGAGGAGGAAGGGGGGGCTCTGGGAATAGTGGAATAGTGGACAGTTGGAAACACAACAACTCCCTCAAGGGGCGACACAACACGTAACCACCCACCCACCCACTGCACCTCCTCGTGAAATCAAGGGACATGCAGTTAGTGCGCGTCTGCCAACAACACGACGACGCTATTATGGGCTCATTGTCCTCCTTACTTGCAACAGATGTCATCAAAACCTTTTTTACACCTTCCTTTTTTTCATACTGTCTCACGTGATACACACCAGACTGGATGCAGATTATATGCAAATTTTCAAGCTTGCTCAATTTTTCAGTACGACTCGTACAAATTGAAAGTCAGAGTGTAATGGACTAAGATTAAATCCATCAAAGTCACAAAGTATAATCATTGGATCCGTCACTTTCACTTCTTCACTTCAATGGGATCAACACGTAGCTCACGTAAGTAAGAAAATATTCGCTTAAACATATTCATAAACTTCTTCCAACTTCAACCAAAAAAATAAAATAAATGATTATACCCTCATTTTAACTACTGTGACGTTCTTTTCACGGATATGAGTATTAGTCTCGCAAACAAACTTCAGCTCATTCGCAATTCTTGTATTCGATACATTTTACAACTTAAGAAAATTTGACTACATTTCGGGTTTCTACCACTCAAATAAGATTTTACCATTACACAGTCTTGTATTGCTTTACCAACTACGATGTACGAACAGTCTTTCATACTTATTTGAGCATTTTAAATTTTTACACTCTTTACGCCTTCAGGAGTCAAATCTTCTTTCTGTACCCAAACATAAGCTAGGCTTTTACAATTACTCTTTTACCGTCGGAGTAGCTAGGATGTGGAATTTTCTCCCTATTACTATCAGGAATAGTTCTTTTAAGAAACAGGTTCTTACCATGTGTCTCTCGGAATCTCTGTAAAAGTAGCTTCCTTGTCCAGGAAAATATTAAGAATGTTCCCCGGTTGCCCCCCCCCCCCCCCCCNTTTCGGAAATAAATAATCTTAACTCTATTAAGTGAAAATAAGGATCAAATTCTTGAATATTCTTAAATCCTTTTTTTCCCCTTTGGTTTTTGTTTTTGCTTTGAGACAAAGTTGAGAGAAGAAACGAGAGAAGAAAGGAGAAGAAGGAGGAGGAGGAGGAGGAGGAGGGAAAGGTGCAGACGAAAATATATTGCTTTCACAAAGTCACCGTCTCGAAGGCCGAAGTATTTATGAGGACAAGCAATTGCCTCCCTTCCGCACTCTCATAACCCAAATCACTAATCCTCCCCTCACGTTAAATAATGTCGAGCGAAGCTTTCCTCGGGAGACAGCTCGGATACGAAATCCTTCCTCAACGAGATATCTAAGCGAAATTAATTCCAATTAATGCGAGCCATAAGAAAACACATTACCGCTCCGGCCAGATTTATGGCTCTTCCGCTCACCTTAATATACTCCAAGTCACGATACTTGGCCTAAAATTATTCAATATGGCTGCCTTAAACAAATTGCCAACCTCTACGAAACAAGTCCTTTAAACTCACTCGCGAAAACTTCAAGGAAAGCAAGGTCACGAAGAATTTAAGTAACTGATCCAAAAGAATATTAATAGTAGTCACGAAGGCGACTATTCGCTGTGAAGAAATTTGAGTTAATAACACAACAAACAAAGACACACAGTAATTAATATTCGTTCCACACTTTGCTCGATGCAGAAAGAACTCAAGAACAGCGCCACAAGAGCAAATGAATTGAATCGGTGTCCGAGGTTGGCTTTGAATACAATTTCGAATGTCTTGCCAACAGAACGCGAGTGCAAGAGAATTAATCCTTTCCAAGAGATAAAGAATTATCGAGAAGATGGATTTCGTTTCGTTAATCCGATTATATAATGATGAACAGGCGGTATTGCATCATAAACGCGTGAGAACGAAAAGGCTATTTGTTGATATATGTGGGTAATTTTTTACATTCAAATATTGTCGTTTCGTCAACGTTTGCGGGTAACAACGACCCTGTCCGAATCGTGCAGCGAAGACGTGCTACACTCTCCCGGTGGAGTGGGGAACTGGCAGTGCGGAGCGACGGCGTATTTGTCCGGTGTCAGTGGACGCTCAGAGTCTGAGTTAATGGAAAAGTCGTCCATAAGGAAAATCTTTTTCCTCGACGTCTCGAGGCATCTTACAGAAACTAATTTGCGAAACATCAGCGAAACCGTATGGCTTTTCGTCCATTGTATAGCAGCGGAGGAACCTCTTTATTAAAATTGCAGTCGCCAGGAGGCAGCACCAGGCACCACGAAACGAAACAATGGAGGAGGAGTGAACGCAAGAGTTTTGTGATTAACATAAACTCATTCAAAGCGCGCGACGGCGGCGAAAGCAAAGACGAAAAACGCGTCTCTAAGCCCTGGGAAATTGTTCGCACTGGTCGCAATACGGTGACTATAGCAGCGAACCGATTTCGTTTCTACGTGTATGCGGAAACGAAGCTGCTGTTATTGTTGCTGCTGCAGTGTGAACCTCTAGTTGTGATGGGAACAAATGGCGATGCCACTCCACACACGCTTTATTCATAAAATATTTGTTGCTTTAATATCCTATCGAACTAAAGTTAAATGAGAATGAATTCAATGAGAGAGAGAGAGAGAGAAAGCAAATTATAAAACGGTAAAAAAGACTGCTTCTTTTTTATTTATCTCTTCGCAAAAACAGAAATATCTAAAATAAGCTGTACATGAACATACGGTTCAGTTGCAATAGTTTTCCAAGGAATTTTATTCTGTTCTTCGAACGCATTAATTAAATGAAAATATTCACTTGGTGATAAAAAAGGTTTCGGGTTATCACGAAGACGTGTCTCTCGTATTCACTAAACTTGTAGGAGTGGTAGAGGTGTATTACATTCTCATTTCCGAACTTAATATAAATATAAGAATATAATAAATTATGAAGAGTAAAATTTCGCAGAACTTTACCATAAGTTGACAATGGAAGTACGATATCTGGGTTCATTCATCGCGACGAATACCGTCCGTCCGTCCTTACGTAGAGCTTCGTCGACCATCGAAGGTTCTGAGACGCTTGGTTTCACGTGATACGCACACGTCATTGCAACACTCGCAACTCTTCTGAAGCAAGGCAACAAGAGATCGATTAAAGGTGAAAGGTCGAAACAATTCGAGCTTTTTCGAGTTTGTACGTTAATTTTCACTGCTCGATTCGAGAAGATATAACGTTTTCGAACAAATTAATTCTCTCTCAGTCAACTTGAACACTTTGACATCGGTGCGAATGCGAACCGCATCAATTGTGCGCATCAGCAGCGCTCGCTTTAGGATTTTATCCTCAGACGTCACGAGTCTCCAAAACGAAGAATTCTGTTTTTTACGCACCGAAGGAAAAGAATACAAAATGGGAAGTCGGCCTTTTCCAGGGACAAAAGAAAAACGAGAAAGAAGCAACCGTGAAGAGAAGAGAACGTAAATAAGAAATACGAACAAAAGAGAAGTAACGAGTGAATGCTTCTGAAAGCAAACAAACAAACAAAGGAAAAGAAAGAAAGAAAGAGAGAGAGAGAGAAGGAAACTAAGAAACGGAATCAAAGAGGATCTCTTCTTTGCACAAGAAGCCGCATGTGGGACACCAAAAATTCATAGGGCGTTCCGTGGATTTTTATTCATTCCATCCAAACAAAATGCTGCCCCAGTGGATATTGGCTCAACTAACGCGCCCCACGATTTTGTACGATTATTTATTCAATCGGCCTTCGACGGAACAACGGAGTTTTTTTTTTCTAGTCTAGAGGAAAAAGATGGTTTGAAATATGTATTGAAAACGCAACCGGAAAACGATACTCAAATTCAAAGCGACAAAACAGTTAAATAACTCTTTCTTATTCCTTCCACGCAAATCGATTTCAAAATAGAAACAGGAGGATAAAACGTTTCTGGACACAATCATGTTTATACTTAAAAGGCGCAAACTGAAGGTTTTGGACAAATAAAAGAATATTTTGCTTTTAACAATTGTTTTTGTTGTGGCAACGTTTCGGTATATTTTCTATATTCTTCTAAAACACGATTCCTCTGTTCACATTATTTCAAAACAACAACAACAATCCTCCTCCGAAACCTCTCGTCTAAGACTCACTCAGACGACGAACTGTTTGCCGGTTGGAAGACGGAAAGAAGATGCATCGAAATCATTAACACAAACCCGCTTCAAGTACGTCAACATTCACGTAATGAGCTTTCGCACTTCGTATGAAAACTTCTCAGATTAAATAGATTTATGATTTACGAATAGAAGAGAACCCTTCAATATGACATTGTTGAAGGCAGTGTGCTGAACAATTGGATCTGAAATCAAAATATGGTGATCTTTCCATTCGTGCCTGTATTTTTCCTTTCTTTTTTTCGTCGTAGCGTAAGTGCATTTTACGCGGAGAGAGAGAGAGAGACACTTAAACCTCTCACCGCATCCATCAGCACGTCGTGCGCTTCGATCCGATTAGAGAAAGAAAAGAGGCAGAGGTGCGCGCCTCTACATCCCCCGTCCCCCATTCCCGCCTGCACGAACGCAACACTGGACACGAAGCTACACGTTTAATACTGTTCCACTGCGCTACAATACTCGCTACACATTTCGTGCCGTCTTTGCGCATCGCATTTCCTTCCAAATATGACGTGATAAAAATGCACATTCACTTTAAAAATAAATAAATAATTAAGATGTTCAATTTGTGGTAGAGACGAAATTGAAACGTACTTAAAAGAAGACGACCATTGTTTTACTATAACATCTCAAAACCATTCTCCAATGAAGAGTCTCCCGCGAAAGCAGCCTGGGATTTAGTGCAGAGGATCTATATTCACATTTCGTAGACGAAGTAAAATAAATTTCGCACTTTTAGGGAAAAAAAAAACCGTTCCTTCACATTTTACACGACTTTACGTCATGTCATGTTTTATCTCAAACAAATGAAGGGGGGAAAAGCAATAATGAAAAAAAAATCCCTTCATAAAAAATTCAAATGCAATCACACATGCGCAAAGATATCGAGATCTGAACTTCATGAATAGCAATAATAATAATAATAAATCACTTAAACTTTATGCGCATTCAGTAGAATTCAGTATCATACATTATTCCAAAAACGAAAGCAGGTGGAAGAGAATTATAATCGACAAATAAGATTCTCAATAGTAATCATCCAAAACTTGCAATGAAGAAAATCGCAATCGAATTGGTTTATCATTACAATTCTTCTTATTCTGTTTAAAGAGAGAAAGTAGGTAATTGATGAAAACTTATTTCCATTTTATTCGCGGAAGGTAAAAAGGGTTTTGCATCGATCGCGCTTCAATGAAGTAGTTCCACGAGTCGATTCATACAACAGTCACAGTATATAACGCTCTTGTTCTTCATTCACTCCATTGTGGGATGACGAAAGACGTCGGTCTCACAAATCAAAGAAGACCTTAGCGTCAGTCCCACAAAACGAATAGAAAACTCGACAGAATTTTTGTGAAACAAGTTCGTTTCGCATCACTATGGGTTTTTTTTTACTCTGTTGTGAGTTTTCCAGGAGGAGAAGAAGAAGAAGAAGAAGAAGAAGAAGAAAAGGATTAGTTGAGGGATGTGTATGCGTCGGAAGAAGAGCAAGATTCGTTTTGAGTAGCTACTTCTGCTTCTGGAAGAACATCGCAAACATTAATCCTCCGTTTGAAAAATATTACGAACAGCTCCTTAGTCAAGCGAAGAATCAGATATGCATCGAGTTTGGAATTATGAAGAGAAAAGAATAAAATCAATAACGAAATCTTGTAATGAAATCTTGCATCGTGTCACATCCACAGGTGGCTCCCACGCCAATTAAATCTGCTCCCGGGTTCGAGTCACGATGGAAACACTCCTCCTCCACGAGCAAGCAACAAGAAATCGAATTTATAAAATGGAAATTGCATAAAAGACAATGTAGTGAAGCAAAAATATTTATCACTATTAAACACTCTATTCGCCGCAATCCGAACATTACGATTTTCTTTCTTGAACGTCTCCGGCATTGAAAAGCAGCAAATGGCGATCAAAGATTGCGGTTTCGAATGATTAGCTACAATTCCTATTAGAGACGAAAGGACGGAATCCCACTGACGAATAAAAACGACATCTAGCAACAGAGTGTTCGTCAACAAAGCTGCTGCAGAGATGGCATTTTGTGGCTCATGGAGTTGATTACTCGAATGACGGAAGGAAGGAAGAAGAAAATATCTCAATTCAGGAAGCGTGGGAGTGAAAGAGAGAAACGTATCATAACATATCCTGTCTCTTATACANTAAGGATGATTACAAGTCGCTCCCCTGCGATACCTGTATTTCCACAGACGAAAGCAGCAGCAGCAGCAGCGTCGTACAGAAGCAATTAACAAGACGAGTAAAAGAGGAAAGAGTACTAAACGCTGTTTCCTAAGGATTCGTGATGATGACACTTGAGAACATGATGATGATCAGATTTAACAGATTCTTTTTCCTCGGGGGATTATTTGTTTCATTTTGAAATGAAGTAAAACCCAAGTTGACGGGGAAAAAAATTAAAAGGAATAAATGACAATTTTTTGACTTATACTTATTGGAACTCGCAAGTAACGAAAACTCGGCAATTTTGAAACCGTATTACTCTGACTGCCCCACCTTCACTTAGTCTTTGCTTAATAAATCCATTTGACATATTTATTCGTATATTGGTTTCACGATTACGGCCAAATAGGATGAGTGATAACTTTCGCTCAGATCAAAATAGCGACGAGCCGCGAATCGAACACGGGACCTCTGGAGGGGTCGCTGTTGACGTTGCACTTCACCACTCGTTCGTCTCCTACACCATTTTCATCCGGAGCTGAGACACTTCCCCATACATTCATCTTAACAAGTAGGTTCGTGTGATACCGGGTGGAAGTAGAGTACAGTTGTAAATGGCGAACATGTGGCGTAGTGATTAACACTCCTGCGATCAAAGATGCAGTCCCGGGTTCGATTCCCGACTCGTATTCTTCCCCTGACGGAAAGTTATCACATATCTTCTCCCCGTATGGAAAGGGTACACGGAAGAAGAAATATATGCAAAATAGGATAAAGAAATGGGGAGCGATTAGGAAAAATACATTATTCACTCACTCTCTCTCTCTCTCTATGGGCAAAGACCTGTTCACTCGAGAGACTCTTTTATTGGCAGCAGTCAAAGTCAAAGTGAAACGTGTGCACGGAAAGTTAATTTAAACTTCAAACAAAGAACCTTTTATCGTAATTGATATCTCTGCCTCTATTTTAAAAGAATCAAATTCAATTAAAAACAAACAACGATAAATTTTTAAATATAATAAATTCAGATCATAATAATACTAGAATATTCACATTACAACGAGTAAAATGTATTCTAAAAGTAAAATATGGATGAACGTGGTTGCCGTGTGTAACGACAAATCCCAGATTCCGTGTACAAAGTGCGCCCCCTGACCCTTTTCACGTCGCAAGGGAATATTTTGACGATGCACAAACAAGTATCCGTTTGATAGAAAGTAAAAAAAAAAAATCAATAAGACCCGAAGCAATTTCTTTTCGTGTGAAATGCAGGCGCAATCCATACCGAGCACTCGTTCTCTCGTCTCTTTCGAAGACTCTTCCACCTCCCACCCCCTCGTGGCGAGCGAGGGGGGCCGAGAGGGTCGAGTGAAGAAGGATCGATAGACACGCGCGTGTCTCGGTCGCACGCTCTGCGTCAGTCACTTGAAGCAGCCGAAGCGATGACCAGAAAATGGGCGCCATGTAAATGGCATCGCGTCATTCGCACGCTAAACAAGACACAGGACAATGCAACGCGACGCAACAAACACTCAGACACGGACGCAGCGCGCAAAACACATCAAGTGAAGAACGTGATGTCGCCTCCTCCACCTCCACCTCCCCTTCCGTCACTTCCGTCACTTCTAGATGTATTCACTCGGATTCACACTAAGCATTAACCTAACCAAATGTAACCAGATGTAAACAGGAGTTGCAGTATTACGTAACCAACGTGTAATTCCCTATGAAAACATCGTTTCTTGTTTATTCCTTTTTACCATTTTTTCTGCAATCAAGATGTCAAGTTACCTAGTCTTAAAATAAAGGAGTCAAGTAGCGTATTTTCTTGATACAGTTTTTAAATGCTATTATTTCGGAAGAGGGAATCGTAGGCACATCTTTTAAATGTAATTCGATTCTTCATTTGTGAGAGTTACGCAGAAGAGGAGGAAGGAAACCTCTAGATGAAACATTTGCGTCCTTTGCAGGTTTCTGCTTTTCTCGTTGCCACGACGACTGTCGTTTACACATTGTTGTCAATAGTGCGGAATAATTACTATCGTATCCTCTTTAAAGAAAGAGAAAGACAATAAATTGAAATAACATTCTCTGTTCGGTGAACTGAGTATTGATTAGCGGAGCGAACAGAAATATGTGCGCGTTGTTTGTTTCGATTCGTGAAGAAGGTGACTTTGAAAGGTGAAGAACGTGAAGAAGACACGAGAAAAAGAACATCAGCCGTTCGTTCGTTCGTTCGTTCGTTCATTTGAGTGACGCCGTTAATTCCTTTGTGTGGCGTGCGTCGCTTTGTAGGGGTTCGAGAATGTACAAGAGGCAGGGCAGTCGAGAAGAAACTAATTTCCTTTCACCAATTCAATAACTAGAATGATTATAGTGATGTCTAAACGTAGGTAATGATAGCAGTTGGTACTTAAAATAGAAAAATAGAAAATTCACGCCGCTCTCATCGCATCACCCTTCTCTTGTGAATCTACTGATGTCCAGGAAGTGAAGCACGCAACGAAGTCACATTTCAGAATATGTTTCAATAGCCCCGAGTGAGGGTTTTCATATTTCACACGTCTTGCAATGGTGCGCAGATAATGGAGAGAGAGAGAGAGAGAAGAAGAAGAAGAAGAAGAGAAGTTAAGTTAAGGACGTGAGAGTTAGTGGAGTGTTTTGTGAAGCGATCGAAGGCGATCCAACACTCGACGTTCCTGCAATGCATTCTCCAATATACAGAAAATACGCCTTCTTTTAATTCTTATTCTATTACCGTTTGGTTTAATTTTTCTTCAGACAGAGACAGCGATTACATTTTGGCTCACAATTCACAAACTGAAATTACTCGCGAATGCAACGTATCGTGTGAATAATAAAATATTAAGTTCCATCGATGCAGCAAAACTTATTCAGCACGCAGATCACCGATGTTGGAGGTGAAAATTCGAAATATTTGTAGGAACGCCGTAGTTTGGGGAGAGGCGACAGAAGAGTGAATGTAGTTGCAGGACTCTGTTCCCCTGTTGAAGATACGTAGAGTAAGAGCGAGGCAGCAGCAGTAGCGGAAACTGCTCCCAACTCGCCTTATTTATGAGAGCGAGAGGGTGGCGAAACAAACAAGGACCCCACTCTCTCCCTTGGGTGGCGCTAGGCCCTGCGCCCTACGCCCTGGGCGTCCTCCCTTCACACCCGACCGCTGTTAATTGCGAGACCGCAGTGCCAGCCAGCCAGCGCTTCTTCCTTCCTCCCAATTCCACTTCCTTGAGCAACAGTGGTCGTTCCTCCTCTCCTCTCCTTCGGTAAAGCAACATTCACTCAGTCACACGACAGACAGACAGACACAGTTGCTCCCCGTTAGCCGAAAGAACAAGTTTCCCATGAATTTCCAGATTAAAACATCGCGAAGAGAATTTCACTTGACTAAGTGACTAAGTGACTAAGGCTTCCTTTTCCTCGGTGAGGACAGCAAAAAATTGTGGATTTTCACTTCCGTGTTCCAGTTCATATACCAGTACTCCCAAAATCATTAACTACTAACACTAACCACTCCAAGTTGTTAATAAACCCAGCTAAGCTAACGAACGCACCCCCTCATTCACCTTGTATCACCCCCCGTAGATAAGCTTCAATAGCACTCTACATTTCCTATTTACACATTTCTACAATGAAGAAAAGAAAAACGAAAGAAAGTAGTAGAAGAGTGAGTGTACAGGATCACTGCACATTGTTGTAGCGCGTTAACACAAAATGTTAGTGATGTCCATCGGTTCAACACGAAACAAGGTAGGAAGTAGTGTGATTGAAATAGTTTACACATTCAATCAATTGGTAATAATGCAATAAAGTTCAACTTTAGGAGAAACGATACAGGAAAACTCTCCAACAAATAAATCCTTTTCTGTTCTTCTCATTCTGTTTCCGCACATGTGACTTCGTATCAGAGCAGAGATTCGCAGAGTCTTCTCATTACGACGCGTGTGCTGCGCTTGTAGTCAATCGACAGGCAGGTGCGTCGCTCCCACAAGGATCGACGGGTGGGTGGGNCGTTCGTGCAGCCGAAGCTAATTTCCGAAAAGAGGACACAAAGCACTCCTTTGTTTACAACCCATCGCCCTCGACGACTGCCAGTGACAAAGCGACTGCGGCGACGGCGGCGGCAACGCGAACCCCAGACGACGACGACGACTCGACTCGACTCGACACGCGACACGGCGTTCGATAAATCCACCCACCCACCCTCCAAAGCCACTGTGGCAAACGCAAACGACGACACCGGCACCCGGGACGAGGAGAAAGCGAAATGGGCCAAGGACATTAGGCGCAAAAAAAAAGCTGATTACTTAAGCGAAAGAGAGAGAGAGAGAGAAACGGACACCAAAAGCGCCATTTAAACGACTCACTTAAACACATTATTAGGTACGATCGATAGAGAATGCGCCAAACGCTTCGTTACACTCTCTAGACTATTACACTGCTACGACGTATTCACTTTCCACACACACTTGCAACGAGAGAAAGCGAGGAAAGAGAGAAGGTGCGAGAGGCGTGTAATGTTCCTATTTGTGCAGAAAGAGAGAAACAAAGAAAGAAAGAATACCTAAGAGTACTTCGACCTTCTGATCCTTGTGTCTCGGATTTTTGAATGACCACAGGCCGATCATGGTTCCTTCTTGGTAGCAGAAGCAGCTAACACCCACCACCAACCGCCGTGTCGCAGTCGCTTCTGGTGAGCGTTGCGTGCGTTGACTCGCTGCCTCGCCGCCTCGCTCACGGGGGTGGCGTGCGTCTCTCCACCCCTCCCCTCCCCTCCTCACCCTCCCCCTTCCACAGAGGCAACCGACCGAGTGACCGCGCCCTTACGCCCCGCAGCGCGCGCCTCTAATGGATACACGCGACAAACCGAGAGAGAGAGAGAGGGAACGCGTTTTCTCTTTATCTGCGTCATACTTTTACAAGTTAAGAGATGAAACTTACCCTGAAACAATTCCATTAGTGATACAAATACAACGAATCCAGAGGTCGCGACATTTACCCCCAATACACCCGAAACTCAACTATTCACGAAACGCATATCGAAATATCGAACGAAAGAAGTTCTAATTAAGTAATAAGCCTCTCTCCACTCGGGAGGACAATTATTTTAAAAGTTGGAAACTCGATAATAAATTAGATTTTTCTTTGACGAGAATCGTATTATCTCCACTCGTGTGAGACGCGGTCGCGGCTGGCGTTTCCGCTGGAACGGTATTTTCCGCAGTTTTACTTGAATCCTTTATAAAATGCCGCGTAAGGTATTAAAATATTTACGGCATTGCGTTGCTACTTTCATTTACTAAGCTTTAGTTGTTTTTCTCGCTATGTTCAGTCGGTACTTTCTCTAGAGTATAAAAAATACGTGCCGCCGAAGTTTCTCCACATAAACCCATCGTAATTAAAAGTCCAATAATTCTAAATTTTGCACTGTAAGGGCAAGAAAATTCATAGCCATCGGATAGGAAATGGTTCAAACTAACATTATTGCAGGAAACATTTATGCCCAGTCGCTGTGACTGGTATAATACCTTGGCACGAAGATATTTCTGAACGGAGACGAACCGCTTTGTGCCGGAGTCGGTTCCATTGCGAAGCACGACGCTTAGTCGCGTGAGCAGCAGGCGAAAGCCATCGCAAACAATTGAACACAGACTGTGTACTCTACAAACGATCATCATCTACGTCGTGAAATATAAAAGTGAAGACGAAAATGTGTTTCTTCCACTGAAGGAGATGCACCTATTTAACCATAACACATCGAACCTTCCCTCCAGAAATAGAGAGAAATATTCTCAAGAAATTCCATCTTCGAGTCCAAGACGTCATTTCTAAGATAAGAAAAAATAATCACCAGACAACAGTTACATATCATTGGAATTTTTAAGAAAGTAAAAAAAAATTAGTCGGATCAACTGGATTCTTGTAGATAAAAAGGATAGCGAGAACTAGACGGAGGACATTGCACATGTGAGAGAGTAAATGAGAAGGTGTGAGGGATAGTTTATGAAAGAAAGGGAAGAAGGATTTTAAATATCTTAGACAATACCATCAGTGTTGATAAACGGAAAAGTGAGCAAAGTCGCAAATCAGATGGCGGAAGTTGCAATAGGATGCGAAAAGGAAAAGAAAAAAATAAGTTATTAGAGCGACTATAGCAGAAGTGAACCGTGATGTGAGAATGAAGAAGGGAGGGGGTAGGGGAGGGTGGCAGAGAGCCAGATTCTATAAATCCAAAACACACACGCGCTCACATTCATACTCCGTCAGCGAAAACAACCGCAACTAAAGTCATTAAGAAGATTATAAAAAAGGGAGAGAGAGAGAGAAAGAGAGCCATTGTATGGTCACAACGATTATTACTTGCATTCATTCATGCGCTCCAAATATACGGGGTTTTGTGAGCATCATTATTTCGCCGTAAAGTTTAATTTAACGTATGAAACAGATGAGATAAACGGAAGAGAGAGAGAGAGAGAATTCACTCGTCACTTCACTTGTTTTTTCAACCGAAAGAAGAAACAAGGACGGATCGAATGAAGCGAAGGTGGTGGCGCCACGAGGGGCGAGTGAGTGACACTCCGACCAAACAATCGCTCTCTCCATTGAATAACCGCGATGATACATTGAAAGAGAAGCGACAGACGCGAAAGGCAGTAAATCACCAACGAAAGAATCTATCGCTCTCAAAAACAATATAGTCGTAATTACAAAAATACGAAGACATTTTACAACCGTCATGAGAATACATGGCGACATGTCACGGGCCATACACGCGAACAATCCATTATTGCCCTCAAACACCGCAAGCGGACAGCGTTTGAAGTAGAGAGAGAGAGAGAATAAAAACCACCCAACCCCTCCCACATAACCACTAAATACAGAGTGGAGGGATGGTAACGTTTATGCACTCGGAATACCTATACAATACAACGCGATGCTAGGCACGAGTCATGGAGCAAGCAACAAGGCAATAGGCGAGGGAGGCAATGTCCCTAGAGAGAGCCCCCGTCGCCTGAACAGCACGTGGATTCTAACCCCCTTCACCCACTCGCGACTTGAGAATCCAGGTCACGCCCACAGACACGAACCACCGCGGCGGGAGGAAACTTCGGAAAAAATAAAAATAAAATTACTCTCTTAAATAGATTAAGAGGAAAAAAACTGAGAATGAACGTAAGACTGAAATAACAACCCTCCATTCGTGGGGAATAAAAAAAAATCCTCGGATAAATGAAATAGGAAATCTTGACACGCTTAAATATTCCAACATTTTAAAGGAAGAATTTATATGAAAATAAGAATACAAGAATATTCTCTCGGAACAAAATTTTCCTCAATTCATGATACTCGAAAAAATTAAAAGAATCAAATTGCCCGCCAAATACTTATAAATCGTTTCTGTCACGAAGGACAGAATGATGCCGAAGCGAATATTTCTGATCTTAGATCCTGACAAAAATTATTTGTTTATACAAGCGCTGAGAACTTGGAATTACACTCATCCAGATATTGTCCTCCAATAGCACTTACTTAGGAATTACAGGGAAATAAACGTAGTCTATACACATTCATTCATTTGTTGATATGAGGACGGCGTCCTTATCAGCGTGATGTCTCTCTCTATCCATTGTGCATGGCATTGCATTGCATTCCATTCCAGTTCATGACGCCATAAAGCGTCGAGTGCACGCGATGGCAAGTGGACGTGCATATGTCCTCCTCTATTACTCACGAGCAGTCAGTCTCTCTGCTATGTACTCATCCACTTCGCAAAGGCTTCTCAAATCAAATGACGCATTATGAATCCTTTTAGTTTAATTTCTAACCCTGAAACAGCCATTTCCTTTCTCAACAATCCTATATTAATAATAAACAATAAAAAGAAAAATATGTTTATAAATAGTATTTACTCTTCATGGTCTATTTTGTAAAATAAGGTCAATAAGGGTTCCATCAATAAGGTCATTTGCATCAAGTCATTTGCGGCCAAAAGTTAATATTTGCGACCAAAAGTGACTCGGACTCGAACCCGGGACATGCAGCTTCGGCCGCAGGTGCGCTACCGCATGCGCCACCCGCATTCACCTGGCCTTTTCAAACCCAGTTGTGAGCTAACCTGTTTTTTTAAGATCGTAGTATATGTCAGACCTGACAATATAAAAGGACTATTTGTTTTTTGTAATGAATCATAGTTTAAGTACAATATTGCAAATACTGTAGAAAAGTACGGTAAGAATTAACTTTTTTATTTATTGTGAAATTCAGAAAATAAATTATCTTATTTTATCAAATCCAAGGACGCGCTAACGAAGAACATACTCCTCCGATACTCACAAAGCATGCTCGGGAAAATGAAATAAATTTGAGCTGAAAATCTGATCCAAGTTGGGAGCAAACGCACAAACAAAATATTCATAGAAATTTCCTCTGGATAATAAGGAGAATCGCCAGCCAGGTTGACGAAATTCAATAGAAAATTCTAGAGTGGAGTTCATCGATGAATATTGTGATCGACTCTGCAGGGGTGGGTGGGGGTGGGGGAGGGAATAATCCTGAATTTAAACGACAATAGGATTGAACTGCGAAAGAAAAGTTTCATAATGATTTAATCCATTTCTTCTTTGCCTGTCTCCACCCACGCTAAACTATATAAAAAAATTAATAAATGTTTTAAATTTTGTCAGCTCTCCCCAAACATTCCCAACCCATAGATGAAGAAACACGTGAATTACATTTCATCTCTATCAAAGGACGACAGTTCCATCTTCTTCTTTAAAATCACGACGTAAGAGAGGGAATTTCGCTGAAGTCGAGTGAGAGGTGTATGAGAAAACGATGAAGCGTTCGAACAAAGTTTTTCGATCCCTAATGATCCCTTCGAGTCGGATCGAGCTCTTCACTAATAGAGGCAATTGCCAATAATGAAACATCGCAGCTGTCGAAGGGAGGAAGGTCCTCTGTTCTTCTCTGCAAACGTGACAACTCTACTCCATTTAGCATCGCATCTCTGCAATTCTACGATTATTCACGTTATGTGGTTAGGAATCCAATGGGATATCGGAACTCCCCAACTGACTCTGAGATACGTACGAATGCGTCACGAGGCCAATACGAGGTTCTCTCTTAATTTAACTTATTTTCTTCAAACCATAGCACATAACCTTTGCCATCTGATCGCTCATATGCTGTCTCTACAATTCTTCTCTTCCGTCTTTTCTCGTTCTCTTCCTATTCACGCAATGTTTGTTATTGACATATTCTTCAAACGATTCATATTTATTCTCTGTCTCTGTTAAGATTATATAATCTCGTAAACTCAACGACGATCCTCTGTCCCTCACGTTTCGTCGCTCGTTACGTGTTCTGGCGTTTCCTCATTCTTTCCACATCGATATCGCTCACTCTCTATATTCGTAAACACACTCCACTCCACACCACACACGTCGTGGAGGAGGCGCTGTTTACATCCCCAAACTACTATTGAACCCCCTCCCCCTCCCCCCGCGACGCGTATGTTCTTTTAAAAACTCTTTTTTAAAATTTTATTCCTACTCTTAATGGAAGCACACAACCGCCGCAGTTGTATTGCACATTACTTTCCAACTATCCCCGAATACGTTTTAATTGGATTGGGTAGCGACAATCACGATCTCATATCAGAAATACAAAATGAGCACTTTCAGTTTCTGCTTTCAAAGTGACGAAGGAAAGGGACAAGAAAAAAGTACGAATGATACTCATTCCGAAACCAAGTCACGACAAGAGGAACATTTCAGTGAATTTCATCCGAAAAACGAAGTTTCTGTGCGTTGACGACCAATGAAATCATGGTAAAGTACCGACTGGGCTTCTTTTATTCGAGAACAGTATGCAACACTCTGAAACAAAGAATACAAATATATTTTATATTTAAATAAAAATAATGTATTTTTACAGATGTGTTTTCATCCGCTTGCTAGAATCTACTATCACTGTGAAGCAGTGCAAAGCGGTGTCAATTAGAGCAGAATAAAGAAAGAAAGAAAAGTTCAAGCAGAGAGTCAAAATTACAAAAATCTAGAAATAACGCACTTCGGAGATAGCAACAACTGCAAGAGACGAGAAAAAGATTTCCCAAACTTTCACATTCGCCTCTACAAAACGAAGAAGAGACATCGGACAAGAGATCAGAAGCGAATAAAAAGCACGAAACATATTCTACACACACAAAAAAAAAATCGGAAGAGAAGTGATATCGGAGGGAGTTGAAGCGAGTGGGAAGAGGAGAGAGGGGAATTAACGCGATAACGTTTTAGCCAAAACGCCACGCCATGCAAAAACGGACTACCCTCCCTCCTCCCTCCCTTAGCAGCAGCACATATCGCAAAACGAGAAAGGGGCTTATTACCTCCGTCATTGACGCCGCTCCGACGCGACGTGATAGAGGGGAGGAAATAAACCAAGAGGAAGGAAGGAAGAAGGAAGGAAGGAAGGGCGCGGGACGAACGCTTAGCCCCCACTGAGCACGTGCCACACGCTCCAGCCACAAGTCGACGCGCGGGAGGATGATATTATCTTTTGCTATCTGCACGTATCGATGCGCCTCTCTCTTTGAAAGGGGGGGAGCTACTTCCAGCAGAGTTCAATTAGGATGGCAACACTGAACGAAGCACGTTGGCAGCATCCCGGAAGAGCAGGTCGCAGCGGCGGCAGAGATATAAAGCACGAGAGTTGAAAGAGCATTGGATTGGAGCGTGAATATAGAGACGGACAATGGAGTACAACACTCAAAGGAGAGCACGACGAAGGTACAGCGGAGCCTCACGGAATGCAACGTAAGAAACAGAGAGGATAGACATCTCCTCCCGTGAAAAGGCGAAAGGGATTCCATACATACAATCGCATTTCAGCGCAGCTCACCAGGGTCACGGAGCGAAGGGCAATTAACAGCGGACCTTCGTCCCTTCGACCTCCGTGCGACGTCATTCATAGTCGAAGAACGTGCACGACAGCTGTCGCGCGTCTCTGGCTGCAGCAGCAGGGGCATCGGATCGATTCCACACCAAAGTGGCAAAAACGGCAGCGTTCAATTTGAATAGCAACGTGAAACACATCATCATAATCAGTTCTTCTCCCTTCTCCTCGACCGGTCAAAGAATAAGGAAATGAAAATGCGCATTAAAAGTAGCTCGAATACATAAAATCACGGCATATTCGATAAAATTCATATCTCCGCATTTTATTATTTTCCGTAAGTAACAACATATGAATAATCTACCATTAAAAAAGGCCCATTCAGAAGCATTCATGAGGTTCAATACAACATACAAAGAATATCAACATTCATTACTATCAGATGTAAACAACAAGGAACGTCAAAATTTAACAACTATGGGTCTTTGACAATCAGAAAATACGACAAGGCAACAATTTCAAATATAAGGTTTCCTTAATTAATTGAGACAAAGCCCACTTCCTGCCACTTTAACTGAAAATATGCACCGTTGACTACGGGAAACGATATATTTACAAATTAACTATCTATAAACAAAAATAATTTCAAGCAGTTGTTCTTCAATAAAATACGACTTCTTTGAGTCACATGATATCAGCACAGATTCAGAATCTGTTTTGGCTTCTATGATAATCGCAATGACGATACAATCTGAGCAAACGTTTCAAAGGAAAACTTCTTTTTATTACACCCAGCGAATTTCGTATTGAAAAGGCGCCATGCAACAACATTCGACAAAAACAACAATGCCCCTGCCATCAAAACAGCTGCGCTCGACCGTGTGCTTGACTGTGTAAGTTGAAGAAAGTTTTAATATGGCATTGGATGCAGCCTCTTGCTCTTCGATGTGGAACGCACCAAGAGCCCTACACCCATTTAGTTCTTCGTCTGTGATTAACTACGATGGAGGATAGATGTAGCGGAGGTTTTCCAGACAAGTCCATCGATCACAAGCGGATTATCCGAATACAATCCGGGATTTCATTAATTCACCATTTTCCCCGCAGACTATAAAGCACGGAAATCCCTCTCGTTGCACATAATATACCCTCCTCCTCTTCCTGGACAGGGGAGGGGGTTGGCAGCGCAGCATTCGACGACTCGCAGTTTGCGTCGTCTGCCGACGAAGTATTTTCAAAAGAAAAGTTGCGCTTAGAAAAGTATCGACTTGTCCTCCTCCTCCTCCTTCTATCGGTTCCCGCAACAACCGTGAAATATGTCTCTTCGCGTTCACAAGATACTCCAATGCAGCATTTACGAAGATACTCCAAAAGAGGCGCTAAGAGGAGTCGCTAAGATATAAATAAAAACGAAAGGAAGGAAATGTGTTACCCGAAGATTACGGGTTGAAAGCTCAACTTTTTAAAACGTCATCGTATCACTCATTATTTCGGACTCGCATCCGCTGTCTGTCAATCGAGTTCCGAGAGTGAAACGTAAAAAGCCTTCAACCCCTTTGCGTCCATCTCGTACTTTGCTTCGTGCATAAACCACAAGAGGAGCTTTCAACAACAATTTCCACATTCGTAGTGAAGCCAGAGCTCCACGTAATATTTCCGAGGAGCAGCAGCAGCAGCTTTGAAAGCTCGCCAAGTATCCATAACAAAGAAAAAAAAATTGTTTCGTAATTTGAGTCACGAGCGAAAGAGGGGGGGGGGGAGGAATCGATGAAGAACAAATCAAGAATTTCTTAGAGCTTTTGCTTCTCCATAAAGAGACCTTTTCCTTCCTTCCACCGACGCGCAGCAGAAACGAAGTTCTCTGGCGACGGGGGTCACGCTAAAAATAGCGGAGCGATAGCCATCTTGAGCGCAACACGCATCGGAAATAGCTGCGCGCGCAGACAGACACACACACACACACACCAAGCGAAGGAGAGGAAGGGGAGAAACGGGAAGAGAATATCGAATGCGATAAAGATATCAACAAACAAAATGTATGAGCTGTGATGAAGCGGAGAAGAAGCATTAGAAACCGCAGAGTCGCAGGCGCCGTCGCCGTCCCGTGTCCTCTCTCAGGGGTCCTCCCTTAAAATTGCTTTTTTCCTTCCTTCCTTTCTTTCTTCCTTTCCTTTATTCGTTTCTTTATGCCACTACGGTTTTATTACTATTGGTGGAGAGCAATATCTGAGGGAGGCATCGAAGGGTCCACCAAGACCCACCTGGGTCTCATCAGCAACGATGACTCCTTGAGAGAGAGAGAGTGGTGATATTGCTTTCAGTAGATTCGAACAATGTGAGCCAAGAAGAAAGTGAGCGGAATTGAATTGGAGCTGCGACAGCAGAGGAACCCGTTGAACTCGAAGAAGAATTAACAATAGAAGCAGCGGCCACGAGAGACACCTTCATCCACGGATCAAATCAACTCCTCCACTCACCTCAAAGCACAAGGTGTGAAGGAAGGAAGGAAGGAAGGAAGAGGAGGAGGAGATTAACTCCCCACCGCAGGCGACAGCTCTTCGTCAAAAACCCACCTTCCCTCCCTCCCTCCCACCCTTCCTCAGTCGCATGCCTCGAAAGTCTTCTTAACTACGTTAAACAATTAACGCGGCTGACTTGCGTAATAAAGTTACGCCACCAAAATAAAAATGAAAACGCGGCGATGACTGAATGAAATAACGCCGCCCTGAGAAGTTTTAATTACGTTTTCGGCTGAGTGAAGAAAGGTGCGTACTAGTAATAAGACACAACGATTACGATGTGAGAGAGAGAGAGAGAGAGAGAGGAGAGAGAAAGAAAAAAAGGGGGATGGGGCAGGGCAGGGAGATCTTCCTTAGGGAACAAGGAAAATAAATTTCACGTTTCTTACAGAGAATAAAAGATTTAAAAATTGAATAATTGCACCATTACCAAATAATTTATCACCCAGAAAATCAAAACAAAATTACACTCTGAATACGAATTGTTGTTATTATTATTATGTGCTATAATCAAGTAGATGCATCACTTCATCTGCGCCGTAAGTGCTTTGAATCGTGACGCAAACCCTTATCACAGATTCTAGAGTTCGGTAAGTTAACAATCAGATGGTAATTTGTAATTTGAAGAAATACATGCTGAAGCTGCCTCTACGAATTAATGAAAATTAGGAATTTATCGCCCCTCCGTGGCCCTGTCTGAGTGTAGAGGATATGTGAGAGGGAATAGTCGGATGAACTGGACGGAAACGAATGAGTCCAACATAGGGAACATCTGAACTCTTTGTGCAGACGCGCTTCCTGTTGGTTGTAGAGCGCAACATGAATAAAGAGGATGCTGTCCCGAAATACAGCTCTGTACGTCGGGTTGCCTAGCAGGAAGGAGGCGTCGGAGAAATTGCTCTTGGAATATTAACCCTCCCGCGCGCGCATAACACGCCAACGCCTTCTGCAACTGCTGGCTTCATTCTACTCTTCGATTACACACGACCAGATTATCTCAACTTCCATCTCTGACATTTATTCTCAATTTTAGGTGGAATTAATAGTACAAATTTTCTAAAAATTCGCTATTAAATCTTGTTGGCCTATGTGTCACAATTTTAGACAATCAATTTCATTCAACCCAAACATACAGAGCCACCACATGCATCAGTTTCTGTAAATAACAGGTGCTGCTGCTGCTGCTGCTGCAAAAAGGCGCCGCGGGAAGCGACGTGCGCTTCTTCAATTACGACGTGACGCGGGACCCTTTCATCACCTCCCTTCGCTAACAGCACTCCATTCTCCAAATATGCGTCACGAAGTCTTCACAGAAAAAAAAGGTAAATAAATAAATAATTGGGAATAGTGCAAATAAGGTATTCTAAGTAATTATATATTTCTTGACTCGTCGGATTAATTTAATTATATCTGGAGAGCACTGGTCGTGTAGAGAGGAAGGGAACGTAGCGGGGTTTGTTATCTAGTCGTGAAGAGTAAACGTATTTCAAGTGATGGAGAGAGACGAATGTATTATTTTATAACAAGACCTGTTTTAGAAGAGAAAAATGGTAGTTTCATCTTTCTTCCTCGAGACAGAGTATTAAATAAACTATTCCTTATCACCAAGGAGCTCTCCTCCGTTGGCTCAGGTGTTAGCGTACTGCGGTTTCGATTCCCGACGGGGGCTTTTTTTTTCCACTTCAATGTCCCTGTGAAACACACACGATTCAGCTGCGAAAGTAGTGAAAATACGAAAACCCTCCTCCTCCTTCTTCCATCCACATCTTATTGCTCCTAGTATCACTCACTTGAACTATTACTAACTGCTGCTACTAACACCACATACGTTACGTTGTTAGTACACCCACATACTGACCATCCGACCTCCTAAATACCTCCTACCGCGACGGGGGATCGTCAAAGAAAACTCAAGGAAAACTCTTCGTGTCGGGATGACGCCGCCGAGAAGTAGGATTCGATATGGAAGCGATATTCATGTACACATGACACTGTTTTATTTAGTATATTTATAAACAAAATGTAAATAATATAAAAATACGAAAGTTTCCCCGAAGAAGAAGAAGAAGACAATGAGTCGAAGGAGGGGGAGAGGGGGAGGGGGAGGAAAACAATGGGGCGAGCGAAGTACAACTTATCAAAAGTCAGTCAGAGAATCGCTCTTTTGCTCTTTAGCATTCAGACAGGAGAGAAACTAGCGCAAAAAAAAGTACAAGGGTCTTAAAGAAGCAAACTCGCCGTAGCAACTGTCGCAAATTTCGTTCCTCCGCAGCTGCAGCTGCGGTACGATTCGTGTTTGCTTGCGTCGGAAAACTTCCTTCCTTCCTCTCTCTCAGAGTCGACTCCAAGGAACGAACCACTGCATTGCTTCCGATTCATTCTCTTGTTTAGCAAAGAAAGGAAGAAGAAGAAGAAGATGAACCGAGTTTATTTGTTTAGAGGAGGCAACGTTCCCGTCTTCTGTGATAGAGAGATATTTTATAAAAATTAGAATTGACAACACAATACTCACTCTCTCAGCACTAAATATATCATCATGGTAGAAACAAGGTTCGAAAAGAACTTTGATACATTTTACTAAGAAAAATACAAAGATTTCGAAAACATAAGTTTCATTCGCCGCTTTTCGTATTTACGGTAACCATAAGGAATACTGCGTAATTTTCCTTTCTTCGCCATCGGTTGTATTAGTAATACAGAGTATGAGAAGCCGCATGCGACGATGTCAGGTTTGTTCCTCCTGGCGAGATTCCATTTAAAGGAAAACGGAAGTTGGGGGGCGAAGAAACATTAACCATCCACCGTCCTAATATTAAGTTGGTACAAAAAAGAGATAAGGAGATGGAGCAACTGTTTTCCAAGTGTTTATGTCTCGTTGCCTTCATAGAACACACGAATAATATACGCTGAACGTTTGAAGGACGGTAGATTTATAGCCCTCGCTCTTTAATAAATGTGAAATGATTAATGACGTGCTAATGAATCCTCTTAAAAGCGGTTTCAAATAACGGCAGCTATTTCTCATATTAGTGAATCATTATTAACAGTGGAAATCAATGGGATGTACTCGTTTTTGCTTTTATGAGTCTTCTGAAAATTACCACATGTTGCACACGTCTGCCGCCTTATTAATCATGAGAGCAAAAACTTGAAAGGAACGATGAAAATAGAATGTAGGAAAAGGTAACGACGCTTCAACGCATCTCGGCAGCAACGTTCTCCTCCCACAATGCACCAGAGTCTCAAGAGAAATTGCAATTGAATTGCAGACCTCGCGTGTCAACCACTCTCTGACCATACCACTCGGGAATAATTTTGAATAATTCCATACCCAAAAATATACAAGATATAAGTAAACAGAATGTCTTAAAAAATGCGCGGTTAAAAAACGTTTTTTCTAATGCGTTACTGCTTCTATACTGGTTTTAATAAAAAAAAAAGAGAGTTAATGAGTGATTCAATTTACGACGAAAATATTTTGTGTTCCATAAGATATTTCATTGATGGAAGTGACGCTAACTCCTCTCCTACATTGTCGCGCCGTCGCTATGACATTCTATAGATACTGTGATTATATTCATTTTTAACTATACACAACCTCGATCCGGGTTCTACTCCGCTTTCCCTCAGGAGAGTGGCGGGAATGTCATTTCATACTTTTATTATTACTGATCTCCAATTTCTACTCAACTTAATATCTAAGATCCATTTTGGAATGATAAAGGAGTACAGTACACATAAAAAAAGGAATTATTTAATGAACCGATAGAAGAATGTTCGTCCCCGGATGCTTCGCTTCTAGAGGGTAACTTTGTTCACTGTCCCTCACGTGTTCCTACGCAGTTTCAGTTTACTTTTTTACAATATTACATTTGTTATTATCATTTATTAAAAAGAGTGTTCTGTTTGCCCAGTTCTACGTGATAAGAACACAAAGCACTGGAGATCGCGGCGGGTGAAAATAAAAAATTCAAGAGCATCGGGATGTGCTCAGAACACCCGGGACGGAAGGGCGGTACACGGTCGCTACCGATCGACGATGAATTATCCAAATCCTTCATAACACGAATCGAATGCGATGAAAACACAAAGAGCTTTTGAATTCGGAACACGATGGTTCGAACGCCACTCTCGATATTCACAAATAAAAAAGGAAGGGAAAGAAAATAATGTAGCGTAAAAACTGTAGAACACACGACGCGAAGAACTCATCCTAAAATATGCCTCATCCCTCATCATCAACTTCGCTACTTTCCTACTCGATCGCCTTCTACTCACGCGTCCACTGAGCGAATGCTGAGCAGCGGATGCACTGCGAGTGAGTACTCACCTGAAAAAAAAGGAAAAGGTTTTATATTAAAAAAACACGAAAAAAATACGCATCAAAGAAACCAAGAACACGTACACGTCATTGACAGAAGCGTTTTACTTTTCGATAGAGAAGAAGAAGAAGGTCGTGGAAATCGTTTTTCTTCACATTTCAGACTTTCTCTTACTTTATTACCAGCTCAACAAGGTGCGCCATTTTCAGAACTTTATCGTCGGCCCCATCGAACGTATTTAAGCCTAGACTTGACGAAATTTGAAGAAAAAAAATAGTTTTTTCAAATATTCCTAAGAAATAAAGGATAAAAGTAAGAAAGTTGAGAATTATTTGAGTAATGCTTACTGACACGAATTTGCACCTACAAAAAATTTATGTTCATTTCATTTCTATTTATTAATTCATCAGATATTAATTAGTTTTCTCGTTCATATTTGTAATTGTTCTCACGCAATTTCAATTAATTTATTACATTTCATCATTACTTTAGATGCCCGCATATTTTGATTACTGTTTAAATTAACTTTATTCCATTTAGTGATTTGATACTCTTCATAAAGTCCATTCTCTTCATGATTTGCGAATTCCAGCGACTCCGCATCATCAACAAAACAAAACTACAAAATAAATATCGACCAAATGTAAAACAAATTAATAGCAATAACGACACCATCTGACAAATTAATAAAAAATAATAATAGAAATTATTAGGGTCAATTACGAATTACAGTGTCATTGAACCACGACGCAAGAGCTGTCACACAGTCAAGCAGCAAACAGAACATCATAACCTCACTTTTCTCACTCGTGTGAGTGGAGGAACTACAACACAAGAGAAGCAACGACAACAGCCAACGATGATACACGCCCTACAACGCAGGAACGTATACAAATAAAGCATCCATTTCACTAGGATCATGGGGCGACCCGCGGCTCGCCTTCTACCTCTGGAGACGCCGCCGGTTCAAACCCGGTCCGATCCAAGTAGAATACGAGGTGCTCGCCCGTTTCCCCTACCTATCATTCCACGATTCATCTGTCCGGGGAGGTACGACAGTAAGGGCATCCGGCACCCTAGTATTCCCCAGCCAAACCAGTACCTCCCCCTATCATCTACCATATCCATCTAGCGGACCCTGCTCTTTGCGGGACAAACGCTCAGGAAGAAGATGATTTCACTGGGATCATACATCTTCAATTCGTTTACTAGCGTACTCATCTTCGACGTCATGGCATTTGTCTTTACGTGAAATTCCATGTCTTGCAGCTGAGATGCAGTGGAAATTCCTCTACCCACGAAACGTTCAGTGAACTGATATCTATGTCGATTCCGACCTGCAAGGGGTCCATATCGACGAAAAAATGAGATGTAAAAAACGATAGTGGATCTCATTTAAGCAGGTTGTGACCTTAATTTCGGCTGATTTCCATGAATCCACATACAGTGTATGTATGTCATACACAGATAGTACCAAGTACTTACATAACTTTCTCATATACACATACATTTATTTATTTTAAATTATATATGGGACACTGCGATGACTCCCGAATAGTTCCTTAACTATTACTTCTGCCCTCGTGGGTTCAACCCTCGTCTCTCTCTCTCTCTCTCTCTCTCTGCCGCCTGGAGCCGACGAAGGACGACACACTGACCTGGCACATTCTTCGCCGCCCAAGCCGACATGTGCGAGTAAACATTAAAAGGGTTTTCATCTCAGACGGAGTCTCAAAGGCTTCATCCCTATCTACCCCTCTTCTCCACTTAGGAAACCCCCTCCCTCTCCTCAGCCAGACGTTCTCCGCGTCTGAAGGTCCCCTCGCTCGGTCAATTAGTTAGACTGGGACTCGAAAAGAAGACACAGATAATTCGTCAAAGGAAAGACTTTTCGTGTTAATGGACTGAAGCAACAACTAGAAAATGATTGTAAGAGCAGACGCCCCAGAAATACATGTCGATGCGAAGTGTAAGGACAGTTTTCATCGAGACGCAAATGAGGCAAAGGAAGTGACTCTTTGGGTAACGAAGCTTTTCATTAATTTCATCAAGTTACTTTCGCTCCTTAGCTCACGAAACTTAACTTCTTCTCTTAACCAGTAAACATTTTACTCTTATATCTTCAATTGAGCAGCGAAAATACATTTCTCATAAAAAAATTGTCGCTCTTTTCTCAGATATTACTTCTCTCTAATACTCCATTTCAATGGCCCGCTTTCTAATACCAATTAATTATTCAAGGATATTACCACATCCAAAATCAATATAACTTATTGACGAAACTTTTTAAATTACCATTGAAATTTGTTTTTATTTCTGTTTTCGCTCTCGATAAATGCCGTAACAAAAAAAGAGATGAGAATTTCAGGCAATCGTGCGTAAAAAATAATCGATTGATAAGTAATCTGTAATCGGTACATTCTCCAAAAAAATTTACTTTAAAGTATGTGAAACTTTTTTTAGAGCTTTCTTCCTCTGATTGGGAATTATGGAAGGGAAGATAAGGCCCTTGAAAAAAAAATTATTGTCCGCCATTTATTGTGTCCTTCTCTAAATCAACAACACTATGGATTTCTATACAAAATGAATCTGGATACGCAACTTCTGTGCGTCGAGGATCTCGTTCCTTCTTCCCCCTATTCCCATCGTCCGCATTTTTCTTGTACTTGCGCTATGTATCAGTTTTTCTTTCCATTCATTTATTTTCCGTCACGTTTACATCTTTCCACAATACTCAACAAAAGATATTCTTTAACAATCAACATTTTCCCCGCAATAATTAATTTCCTCATAATTCTAGTAATTAAATTTTATCTAGTGAAGTTCACGTTGTGTGATGTGAGTCGTCCCCATCTTGCTGCCTTCATTTTAATTCTTGTTATTTGAATTCTCGTGTCTATTAATCTACTGTCTTCATCTGAGCTGCTCATCTCGGTTTACAATGTGTTACGAAGACATTTGATTTCGTCTGTAGTGTTTTTTGTTGTTGTTGTTGTTGTTTTCTTTTTGGGTAACGGTTGGTGTGAAGGCACCTCACTTCCCCCCCCCTCCCCTCCCCCACCTACCCGCTCTACTCCTCCTCCTCCTCGTCTTCCTCTGGGGAATTGGCTGGAGATGTGGAAGGGGAAGAGGAAGGGGGCACAAGTTCACTTAACTCCGTCCAACCAACTCGTGCTCCAACAGCAGCAGCAGCAGCAGCTCCTTCAGCAACCGCCGCGGGCGACAGGGAGCTGCGTAGGTGGAGTTGGAGCAGCGATGCAAAAAGACTGCGACCAAGAAGAAGAAGAAGACGAAGACGACTCCGGAGCCGTTTATGTGATGGTCGAGAGAAGGAGGAGGAGGAGGAAGCAAATTGAGTTATAGCAGCAGCAGCAGCAACAACAACACGACCTGCTGCTGCATCAACCCCCAACCCAAATCCACATTCAAGTCACGCAAATTCAATGAACGTTTAAAGAAAATTCCTCCTCCTCCGGTTCCCGCAACACAAACATTTAATGTCCGTCCGTCCTTCGAATAGGAACAATGTCGGTTCACTCGAAGCGCTTTCAGACAACAAAATGGCGACGGTTAAGGATCATAACTTGCGGTTACAGTTTTCGCTTCCGATCCCCGTCATCGGATGCTATCGCAGTTGAATTTTTATTTATACGTCACGAGTTTCGAAAAAGGGAATTAAGACCGAAATACAAACTACTATTTTTTGTAATGATATAAACAAGATCGAGAGTATCCTGTTGGTATTCTAACGCTCCCCTATCATAAATCACCGAAACACAACCACACAAAATTACGAAATGAAACACAACGTACATTGATCGGAAACAAATGTGAAGCAACGCCTCGTATTTCACCCTCCACGTAACCCCTCCCCCCCCCCACACACACAGACACAGCAGCAGCAGCAGCAGCAGCAGCAGCACCAGCAGGTAGCGTACATATCTCCATTCCCATTCGTTACACGCACAATCGAGGAGGAGTTATCTCATAAACATTGTCACTTCTTTTTCTTTCGAATGGAGCAAAAATTAGAACAAGCGAAATCACACGCAGAGCGACAGACGCACACAGGAAGCGGAAGCGACAACTTCCGTATTCAAAGTATTTTACGTGCGCTTTCATGGAAGACACGTAGTCAACTATTCTCCAAAAGTAGTACTTATTCAATAATAATTCATTCTACTGATTTTTACTGTTGGCCCAGGACAATCATTTTGTGAATTTAAAACATGATAATAATTTCTTTCGCGAGGGTCGCATTGTCTTCAGTCACGTGATGCGACTGTGAGAAGAGAATTTTCCGCGGATTTTGGTGAATTAGCTTCTTCTTTTTTTCGCTACGTGAAGCCGACACTTTCCATAAAATTCAAAGTGAAATAATTCCAAATTTTGCGGCGCAAGGATACGAAGACGTATCGTCAGTGGAGAGGGGGGATAGGGGGTTCAAAGTATCATTTGAAAAATGTTGAGCGTAATTAAACCTAGTCGCTTTGACGGATCTAATACCTTAAGAGAGGAAAGAGTGAGTGAGAGAGAGAGAGAGACATTGAGCAGCAGCAGCCAGAAGAAGAAGAAGGAGCTTCCACACTGAATAGCCGACGCAAGTGACACGTGGAATGAAGAATCAAGTGAAACAACTTTCTATTATTTTCTGCAGCGAACGCGACGCACGAGACCGTCGTGTCCCCGTTCCCATCTCTCTCTCTCTTACGTTCCTTTCTTCCAAAAATCAAAGAAAGATTCAACATTTTTTTTCTTTTTCTTCGCTTAGGAGTACATAAAAACCCGCAAACATCCGAAACAATCAAGTAGAAAATGAAAAAAAAGAGCTTTATTATTTCATGAAATAACTCAACTCGTTCGCAAATTTATTTTTCCAAGCTTCTTTCAATTACGAAACATGTTCACTCATTGTGTAAAATTGCTCTTGTGAGTAACGAGAGGAAAAGAAGCCGAATTCGCTTCTTTCGCACTCAGACATCAAAATACTGTATTTGTTTGTTAATTGGGTTGATTGTCCTTTGATCGTTGAGTGACATCTTGGGGAGCGCTCTGTTAAATTCCAGGATGAGTGTTTCGGAATTCCAGCCTCCAACCATCCATGCTACCGATATGTTCTAGAAAGGTTCAATAACGCGTCACTTTCAAAATACGCTTCTTGGACATCGAACAACGAAGGAAACGACATTTCAACTTATAGAAAGAAAGAAAGAAAGAAAGAAAGAAAGAAAGAAAGAAAGAAAGAAAGAAAGAAAGAAAGAAAGAAACGTCACAAATTGGAATTTCCGCGATATTCTGCGTTTTTCCACATATGAAAGCACGACAAAAAAAAAAAAAAACAAGAAAAAAATGGTAAAGGAATATAATTTCTCATTTTCAGAATTTTTTCCTTCCTTTCTCTCTTCCACCTTTTAGCCGCCAAACAGACGGTAAACTCCAGCCTCGATTCCTTTCTTCCTCTGGTGTAGAAGTAAATGAAGTGCTGCGATATTTCCTCATTGAAGGAAGAGGAGAGAGATCAAACTAGTCTCTTGAAGGGTAAACACAAGTGAGAGTAATGCATCGCGCGCTCATTAGCAGACGGTGAAGAAGAAGGCGGAGGCGGAGGCAACAGAATCAGCTCTCACAAAAGCCATTTACTCTCTCTCTCTCTCTCTCTCTGTACTCTTCTCCCCTCCCACCCTTCCGCCCTCGAAGAACACGTCTTAAGTAACAGCAACAGAAGAGAGATGGAAAGAGGAACAGAAGGAGAGGGACAGAGAGACACAACTGAATGATTTACACAGCTTCAAAGGAAGGGCGGCGTTTGTAGTGGAATTACGCTACCTTTGCATTATTTCGCTGCTGACGAAGTTGCGGCTGCAGTCGCAATATCCTGGAGCAACTACAGAGTGCGTTCAAAGATACAGCACTGCGTGTTGTGCTTAGGAAAAACATTTAGAGATGAATTTACAAAAATTAACTACGCGCTTCATAACTTCACAGAGAGTTGACATTCAGAAAGGAACTCTACAATGAGTGCATCCACATTTGGCACAAATTACGAAAGAAACGAATACAAAAAACTGCACTGCTCTAAAAAAGAAAAAAAAACATAATAGTCTAATCAAAGCACAAACATATGAGGACAGTGACAAACGGCTATATTTCACCACTACAATACATCTGCACTGTGTAAACACAAGGGGGAAAATTCTCACACTGCAAAAAAATGCACGCACGAAAGAGAACCAAAAGTCAAGAATAATTTTCTCAACGAACTGCATAAAACAATGAATAAAATTTGTAATCCATTACATCAAGTTTACTGCAGAGCATAGTTTACTAATATGTCATTAACAGAAGATGAAGTAAATGTCGCGGAACTCTCTTAATGACGAACAAAACGTAATTCCAAGTTTCCAATTCTGAGAGAGAGAGAGAGAGAAGAGAAGAAAAAAAGAACGTTTTAAACGAACCATTGGACTCAAAATGACGATGAAATACTTTCAACAGAAAAAAAAGTGTTTGAAATTGGTTCTGTTCCTTCGGTTTCTGTTTCTCGTAACAAGAGTAACACGAAAACACGCGAAATCGACAAAGTGAGGCAGGGGTGAAAAGATTTTTAAAAAAAATTTTAAATTTTTTAAAAATCCTTTCAATATTAGGTGGCTATCTGTGTCATGCGTACTTTTCATAAGTCTGTGAAGTATTACGAAAGAATTAGCAGAATTATTCTACTCGTAAATCCGCAAAAAGCGAATATTTTTAGAAGAGAATTTTTTTGAATCTCATTATTTGTTTGAAAAGAAACGAGAAACCGGAGGAAGAAGAGAAAAAAGAAGTCGCTGCGACTGACTCAGTCGGTTGATTACTGAAGACGGTAACAAATTTGATTCCCGTAAGACGGAACACCTCGAAGCAAGCAGGAAGACGTGAGCAGCATATAAGCGTGATGAATATGAATGAGTGAAATTATTCATGCGAATTAAGGTTGAGAAGCCATCGTCACCGGAGTAATGGCAGCTACAGGGGACTCGACAATGGCGCCCCCCCCCCCTTCCGTAACGCTGCCGCCTTACTGTGGTGACGCGAACGAAGACACCGCAGGGAGCAGCGCAGAGGGTATTAACACCGGAGGAATAGCACCAGCCGCGAGTCCCACCTCCAGCCCATAGACAGCAGCAGCAGCAGCAGCAGCAGCAGCAGCAGCAGCAGCAGCAGCAGCAGCAGCAGCAGCAGCAGCAGCAGCGAATGAATCCCTGGAGGCTAAGGAGAAGGAAGGTCACATCGCTTCATCGCCTCAAAGCAGGCGGAGAAAGCAAAAGTGCGAACCCTAACCCTCCACATTCCTCTTCTTGCGTCAATCAATCAAAGTTGTTTAGAAGTTCATTACAAGAAGTGAATAAGATGATTTCCCATTATTTCATCTTTCACCTTTTCGTTTACGAGATAACAGCAATCAAAACACAAATCAAGAAAATACAGTACTACACTCATTTGTTTTAAAACGATGTAACCATAATAAACATCGTCATTCGTACGTGATGCACTTGATGTTGTTCGTAACTCTTGTTCCGATGTCATGTTTCCATTGTTAATGCGAAATGTAAATCCGAGTGTAACTTGCATATAACTAGAAGATGATATGGGGGAAGTAGTGCCTGCCTAATTACTCAGGCAGGTCGAATCAAACAGTGTTGCTACTTTTTAAAGTCTTGCCTTCGTGTTCATACATATTTAGAATACATTCAATAATACGTGCGATTTACGAACACAGGGTGACCTTTAGTTAATAATAATATTTATTGCACCGCTTTGGGAAAAGTATCCTGGCGGTAGCCTCAAATCACACACGTATTTGCACTAAAAATACAAAATACTGACACAAAATATAATTTAGAAAGAATACACATCAACTTTGAGTCGGAGCATTTTTTGAAAATGTATTTCAATTTGTATTCATTTCGGGGGGCAGTTGAACAATTCTGGTGTAGATCATTTTGAGTAAAATTGCTCTAAGGGACTACACGGTAAGCCACTCACTCAATTCATACGCAGGTGGAGGAGATATTGTATAGTTCCATCACAAAACAGCTGCTTCGAAGGGGGGGGGGGGTTGTGTTTTTTTGTGTTTTTTCTCCTCCTCCTCCACCGCAAAAGGAAGAAGACAAGACGACATGCACAGAGCGCTTTCCTTCCCCTTTCCTTTGAGTTACGTGAGAAATGTTTGTATGCAGCGCAAGCGCCAACCAGAGCACGATGTTCCACGGACGTTTTACAAACTAACCGCAATCCCATTACCTCGCCTTCTCTCCCTAATTAAAAGTACAGCGCTGTACACTGCGCTATCTTTGTCCATATATTCCTCTTCATTTGTATAGTTATTTACTCGGAGCAAGACGTCTAAATATTCCGCAATAAATGAATATTATGACTCTTTCTTTATTTATGAAACTCTTAAATTAGCTTTTTAACTTTTCCACAGAGAGAGAGAGAGAGGAAATTATTGGACATCTTATAATCTGGTATATTAATTACAAGTTTCTTTGCTGACTACATTCCAATCAGAATCCTGCACGAGTCCTGCAATTTCATCATTCCTTACGACACGGATGAACAATCGAAGACTTCACATCTCCTCATCATCTCCTTATCTTCGTGGGTCGCCGACTGGCCGGCATTCTCGCCAGCTCAAGCCTTCGCATCCATGTTTAAAGAAAGGCGCTTACAACATTCTCAAAGGACACGTGCGTCCTTCCGTTCCGACTTTAAACATCGCTATTCATATACTATCTTCGTGGATATTTTCTACAGCTGAAGCCTTCTACAACGCTACAGAAGGCACAGTTGACCACGAGTATTTCAAAACGGATTTTCGGATCCACACCGACTTTCTTCATCTGCCGCAACAAAGCTGATCATTCAAAGTCTTCTCATCTCTTCATGCTCTCTTGGAAACCAGTATTGTATCATTATTCTTCATCAATTATCATTAAAGCATGTGTCATTAAACCATTTGTTCTCATCATTTTTGGCCCTATCCTTTTTTTTCATACTCCTCATTTCATTACTATCATTTCTAGTGCAGGCAAATTCGAAATTGTTTCTACAACAATATTATATTATTTAACGTATATTAATATATATTGTTGGCCGGGGGTTTTACCCACAGATCCCTCTTTGGAGTTTCGTCCCAGTCGAACTCAGGGCTTCTTTGTAATTATCAAAGATTTAAGCGTTAATAATCAACGTTGCCCTTCAAGGAGAAAGTATCGCACCCTGCCACTGACAAGCGCATTTGCCAAAATATCCCCTTCTCAATAGAAAAAGGTTTCATTATGTCTTTATCTATTTCTATTTCTTTTGCTGCTGCTGCTTCTTCTTCCTCTTCTTTTACATTTTCTAGTTTAAATATTTCTGTGTATTTTAATTTAAGTTATTATGATTATGATATTATTACTATCAGTTTTGTTTTGCTTTCTATTCTTAGCGTGAAGATGTTGACCACGTCAGCGAGGTATTATTATTATAATAAATCATCTTAAGTATTATAGATTGAGGAAACTACACAAAATTTCTCAATGTATTCATCTTGATGCTGACCGGGAGGTGAAGAGGACACTTGATCACTTTCTCGTTTCTTTCATCTCTTTCGTGGAAGACGTACACAAGCGACGTTCGCTCAGAGGTAGGAAGTAAAATGTCAATCTAACTCCCAAACAACTTTCTACGATTCGAGAATGCAAGAACGCAGAGCGCAGATGGGCGTAGCAAAGGGGCGTTAAGTATGGATTAAGGGAATCAAGCACAGGCCCGAGGGTGGGGGAACTGTTTAATGCACCGGCAGGAAATTGAAGGGGGCCGAGTCACACACAAAGATTACAACAGACGAGGGTTTCAAGGTTTCTATTGGGGAATTCTACTACTCACATATTTCCTATCATTAGAAGACGGAGATTTTAGGAGGAAATTAAAAGTTTCTCCAACAACCAATGAAAGAGCTATGACAGCAGACTAATTTGAGGAGAGCAAACAAACTTTTCCGACTCCCCGAAACCAACAAAACTGACATAGTGCATATAAAGTAAGCTCTTTCATATTCATTGACCAAAGTAAAAACCTCACAGACGATTAGATCAAGTGCATTCGCTTCCACAGCGGTTTCATTAGTCGAGCCGCAAACTGCCGCCGTCACAATCTCTTACAGCCAGACAGACGCATTCCGTGTTTGCGCGAGGGCTCCGGGACGAAGGCAACTCCACTTTTAAACCTCTCACAGAGGAAGGAACTGCGAGGAAACCCAACCCAACGCAACCCAAATATTTAACGAGTGGAAAATTATGGATTTGGGGTTATGTATTTTTAATTAGACCAATAAAGTTAAACACAGAAGACGGCCGGCTTATGACTCGAGAACTGAGCTTAATGAGGCAAAGGGATATAATTACAAAGTAAAACGAAAAGCAGTTTCCAAAGACGTTAAAACAACACAAGGAATATCGTTTGGGAAGTCTTACATTTCGTGAGACGTTCAACAGTTGCTTCGTTCGTGTCGTGTACATCACGTGTCTCTCGTGTGACGATCGAACGCGAAACGGACAAACGACGAGATGTAGGTTTCTTTAGTGAAACTACTTCTCAAAATGAAAATTACTTCTCAAAAATCGTTCGTCAAGGTTCGTATTCGTAAGAGAACTTCCTCAAATAACGTTAAAGATGAGAATGCTACAAAGGGTATATAATCAATTGGGAGGACAAATAAATAATTATAAAAACTTCATTGTCAAAACAATAGTTGCAAACTGCGTATGACCACGTGGAGGGAAGAAAAAAACTAATTTACTCTGCAGAAGCAAGCAAGGGACCATCCCATCGATTCCGATCAAGGACCCTAAGGCAGCGGCGGATTCAAAAAATTTCAGCAAAAGTTCCGAGATAAGATAAAACGTTGGCTGCGAGTTATAAAACTAATAGAATGTCAATATGTTTGTAATTTTAAGCAAAAATTTACATGTACAAGTTATTATCGAACTATAGATTATTCTGAGTATAGTGTTTAAAAATCATAAGAATTGAAATAACA